>JAQFZW010003790.1:0-11932 GCA_034687055.1 Heteromurus nitidus | reverse complement strand
ATTTACGTATTTACCAAAAGATTGTCAGAAGTTGGAAGTGAGAAGTCAACAATCCACAATTACGCCGTTTAATTCTGATAGCGGTAACGAGTACGAGGAACGAGAGGTACATTTTTACAAAAAATAATATTTTTAATTTGGAATTTTCCTAAATAAATTAAAAGCATGTCAAAGTGAAAGGAATGATGAATGAGAGGTTGTTTTGGTTCTACAATTACAAAATTATTTCTTGGGTGAACAGTAAATGTCAAATGTTGAAGGTTGTGGATTGAGTCAGTCATCAGTTGGGTGTTAGGGTGTAGGTAGGGGGTGTCATGTTGCATGTGTCATTTTAATTTTATTTGTATATTATTTTTTTGACAGTCAACAGTTAAATATTGTTAACCAAGATGTCGTCTTGTGGGTCAAGTTCAAGTTCTCCGAGTAGTTCTCCTGGGGAGAACTCGGGTGCTTTGTCCGATGATGAGTTCATCGTTAACCATAATCAAGCGGTGAGTGAGATGAATGATTGCCACAAGGAGCTGCTAGACTTGAATGAGAAGGAGGAGATTGAGATTGCCGAAGTGGAGTCGAAGTACAACAAGCTGAGGAAGCCCATTTACGACAAAAGATCGGTGGTCATGGAGAAAATTCCAGGTTTTTGGGTAAATGCGATTGTTAATCATCCTCAAATTTCGAAGTTGGTTGATGAGGAGGAAGAGGATTGCCTTCACTTTTTGAAGAAGTTGGAGGTGGAGTGGTTTGAGAATGTGGAGGATGGATATCGAATTAGGTTGGTGTTTGAAGATGAGAATCCTTTCTTTCACGAACAGATATTTCGTGGTGTTTAGCACGGCTGGGATTGGTCATCGTCAACGTTTAAACCAAGGGCACCACATTCGAGCACACCTGACGGGGCTTCAGGTGGTTGTAAGACGAGTTCCACTGACGATGAGTAAAAGATATTCTTCCGTGGTCGTTTTAATAGACACTCTTCAGAAAGCGCCCGTCATTTGGGGATCCTTACTTGCCATGAATGAGTTCTCAACCGCCGTCACATCGACGTTGCCGTTGGAATCATTTCTCCGAAATTGCTCCATTTGCTCCGCCTTGAAAATGAATAGCTACAGTGGTTTGAAGCATGTGTTGAGAACCCTCAACCTCGCACGCTTCCCGGAATATGCGTACGCGTCGATGTTATGCCAAGCTCTTGGAAACTCTACACCGATCGAGTCCCTTACGAAGGACACGAGCTTGCGCGATGGCTTCTTCCAACTTGTCGCATTTAAAGTTGTCCTTAAGGCAACGTCCGGAAGTGACCTTACCTATAATCCATTTAAGATCTCTGTTCCTGGAAGTGGGCTCAAGTTTGTGAGTTGTGGAGGAGATGTCACAAGTATTCTCGCCTTTGACCAATTGATCTCCGTTTATGATTGGTCTGCGTGGATTTGCATCGCCAGATACGTGATTTTGTTCACTCCGGCGCTGAATATTATGTCCCATCTTCAGAACAAATTTGAGACAGGTGATGTCGCACCATTGACCATGAACGTTTTATGGAAGAATGTATCTGTTCCGATTAGGTCATTGCTCGATAAGGATATTGGAATTACGCGGAAAATGTCGGAAGGGTTTGTAGTCAAATTTTATTTGATCACGGTCCTCCTGGCTGGCGGGTTGCTAAGCAACGCTTATCGAAACGAGAATGTGTACAATTTGATATTGCCAAGGAGACGGCTTCCTTACGAGAACGTGGCCGACCTTATTCGTGACGGGTTCAGCTTGTACACGCGAGGCGTTAAATTTGTTCCTTTGGAGAAACAGAGTCCGATAGCGGAACCACTTTGTCCATCAATCGACTTCAGGAAGATAGACAACTTAACTAAGATTTACAGAGCTTGTCAAGTTGAAAATGGTACATGCAAAGTCACTCATTATTACAACTTAGTAAGTCCGCCATTTTCTTATGAAAATTATGTTTCCCTGCACTCGGAAATTTTGGACCACGCCAATAAACGGAACCAGAATGTGTCCATGAACAAGTTTAAATCAATTTTAACGGCAGAAATTCTCCCTTCTGCAATTCAAAATGTGGGAGATTTTCAAATGCATGGGTATGCTGCAACCGCAGAAGATTTAAGGAATTATTATGAACTTCAGGATAAGTCTTTGTGGAACATGCTGCGAATATGCGACAAAGTTGCCGCCGTTCTACCCGGATACCTCAGCGACGAGTTCGGGAGTAAGCTTCGGAAGGAAGTCAAGAATGGGACGGTGGACGTTGGAAGCACTGTTTTGGATATTGACGAAAGTGCGGAATGGTACTTCTTGGGACTTGTTTCTCAAGCAGGGATGGATAAGGCGAAGGCAACCATTGTGTCCGGGATTCCTGAATGGTGGACTAAAATTGCGACTAAAATTATGTCACAAACCAATTTGGCTAAAAACAGACCGAGTGAATTTAAGAATCAGGCCCCTTCAATGTCCGGCAATATTCTTGTAATATTTGCGGTACTCTTAATCGGACTGGCGATTTCGATTATCTCCATTCTGGTAGAGGTATTTTTTGTCATAATGAGGCGACATTTAAGGCAAGCATGGTGTTGCATCATTCATTGACACGAAACTACGTAGGCTTTGGTCGCTGACCCGTTTTGTCAATATTTTCTCCTTGCGGATTGTCAGAAACGTCAGAAAGCGTCCCCAACGTCGCCGAAGAAGGGTCCGTCGGATTCAAGTAGCTCACGTGTCCAGGCGATAGTGCGATTTGGATACATGCCTGTAATATACTGAATCGTAGTAATCGGTGGCAATTTTCAGTTTTTTCCCGAATCTAAAGAACCATTTCCTTGGGAGGCAATTTTCTTAGGACGAAGAGCTGAAAAAGGCGTTTTTTTACCACTTTAATGTTGGTCAGCCACCCACCTTCTACGACAAAGTTACAGACTTAGTACACCGGTGGGATATGTTCGTAAGACATCAGGGAGAATACGTCGAAAAATAATTACACTCAAACATGTATTGCAACAAAAGTAAATAAAAATAAAAACGCTTTAAGACTATTGGAATTCTCCTCGTATTTGCGTACGTACACGTACCTGTTTCTTCTTTGACATTTACACAAAGGCAAAGTTCAATGTAACATGTAACACCCGGGTTTGATGCCTTCTGTGAAAACCAAAAGTAAATACAAATTTAAATAAAACATTTGTTTTAAAACCAATGCATTTACGTCGCTGTTGGTCGGAATTTAAAGTAGGATTTTCTATCCCAGAAACTGGATTCGAGGACTAATTTGGTTTCCCCAGGTTTTGGCAGTTGATGGAGGGAATGACGCAAGTCCATTAAATACTCTGTTTCATGTGATATTTTACTGTACATATTTTTAAAGGAGCAGCGAAATGAGTTGAGCATAAAATGAAATGTTTGTTGTGCTCTGTTATAAAGAGTTGCACGTGTCGAATGAATATCAAGGACAGTAACGAGCCAACCATCAATTATTATGTCAGGTTTTTGGAATGAATTTAAAATTAACGAATGTAAATTCCATACAATTCCATTACACCATCCCACTTCACCACATGCAACCTGACCACCACTCGCATCAAGAAACATTCTGCAACACTATTCTTGCAGGTTAAAATTCACAAGCCGTTCGAATTATTTAATCATGGCCTGTCATTTTCGACAAGCTGCAATAACAATTTCTTGTTGTCTTGGTGTCCTACTCGCCTATTATTTTGCATGGAATTTTGCTGATGTATTTATTTCCGTAGTAATGCTCGCACTTGAAATCAGAACGAAATAAGTCTCGATATAGTCGAGATCTTCAATCATGTTGTCCACATCTGCAACCCGTACCCTTCATTTAGTACTTCGGCTAGGTTGTTTCACCGGGCTCCTTCCCTACCGCTGGAACCCGACAAACCAACAACTTGCTCCAACGAGCAAAGGAAAATTCCTCCTTTTCCATATCCACAAGAACATCATGTACTTCATGACGCTCTACGCTGGCCTTCGTTTCCTTCAGGCGAACCATGCAGGAAATTATCCACTTCTTCAAAAAGTCCTAAATTTGGGATGGGCGAACGCGTACTTGATCACATCCATCATTTTCACCCAATTCCAGTACTTCACCAAGGAAATAATGACGTTTTCAAACTTTCTCCTCGACAAGGTCGGCAAGGGCACTTCCATCGGTACGGATCAGGAGAGAAAAGTTCTCTCCTGGCACATCCTCTATTCCTCCAGCATCTTCGCCGTCTCTCCAGGAATTCACACAATCTTCACATCAAAGTCTCCCTGTGCCCCACACTTCATCAGTTCCATCTTTCTTCCTTGCAAGACGATAACTGAAACGGAGGACAATTTTCTAGTCAAGGCACCCTTTCTCGCCTTCGAATTCTATTCCATCTCCATGTTCGTCTACATGAGCCTCGTCAATTGGGCATTCATCATGATCGGGCTTACCTTGATTGACTCTGGACTCAGCAAAATCAAAACGGATTTTTGGAGAGGGTCCAGAGTTGAACCCAACCATTCCCTTCGCCAGCTCGAAATACTTGTCATCAACTTAAATGCTGGATTCAAATGGTTCCTAATGACCTTCTCCGCCATATTCCTTCTCATCGTGTCTCTTCTTCTCTTCGGCTGTGTTAGATTGTGGCACATTGACCCGAGGGCGAATATACTGTTTCCAATGTGCGGAATTAGATGTGGCTATGAGGCAATAACTCCCTTGGCAAAGGCAGGAGAGGTCAACAAGAAAAGCAAAGGTGTGCTAGATTTGTGGAGGAAGAGTGTGTTTCGCCATCAGAACAAGAAGGGCAGAGGTGGCCACAGACTTGCAATTCAAAAGCGGAACATGCGCTCATTTAAGGTAATAAAATGTATGGCTGGTGCGATGTATGCTTTCGAAAATTCCATTGTCCTCTGCAGTATGAACAACTGCATTGAGCTCACACTCAACTTGTTAGTGTCACTTGAATAAAAAACTGTGTCAGTAAATCAGTCACCTAGTTTGTCGAGAATGTTTGTAATTTTGAGAGACATCGATCCAGCAATATGCAATATTCTTTGAAAGCGGTTCTTTGTTTAACTAGCGTGATTGTACTCGTTTGGACCCGAAACCCCAATTAGTGCTGTGTTTGCTGGAATACGTCGGGAATTATGTACCATTTCTGATCGAGCTGGTTCTGGGCATAGTATAATTTGAGGCAACCCGTGATCTTATGCAAATGAGGTCTATTCCACTTGAGGAGACATCGTTTGATGCATCTTGATCAAGATGAACATGTATTTATAACTACGTTTTCAAAAATCTTCCTTCCCTTCCCTCAAGCCCAGGGAGGTCATCACTAAATTCAAGCCCATGTATACAAGAAAATATAAAAAATGGATGAATAAAATCGATTGACTTCACTATTGACTAGAATAAGACCTTCTATCACATTACACTTCCTGTTCGAAATCCGCTACGAAAAATATTCCATATTGTTCTATATTATTGATTGATCCAACATAAACCCCCGATAGGATTGTAATACAATCCATTTTTATTCTCTGTCCAATTGATAAAATTTGGGCAACGATATATGCCAACTTGCGGCTTGATTTCTATTTAGTGACCATTTAGCACGAGAATGGTACATTTCACCAACTTTTGCTGATAATACCTATTTGTTCAGATCTTCGACTGATATAAATATAAGTGGCCACGGAATATGGAAAGAAACGAATATGTATCAAACGTGGCCATTATTGAACTGATAATGTCAATAGAAGAGATAAATGAAAGTGGACAATTAAAACTTCATGTGCATATTTGATCATATCGGATCGAAATTCCAGATTCCAGATTGATGTTCTTTAGCGCTGGTGATAGCGGAGAACCTGTATTTCTCAAACCAATTTTCTACACATTCACACGAACGTCCAAGCAAATTGGCTGTTTAAAACTATCAAGTTTGAGAAAGGTTGAATTTTCGAGATTATTGCAATACCCTCGGTGATTTGACGTTGGCTATAATATTTGTTCCTTTATATCTGCGTATCCCGTTCGACTACCTATAACTTACGTTCACATTAAATTCCGTAAATAAATTGCAAAAGATTTCTTGAAGATTTCGAAAATGGTTGCTTACAACTTTCTTCAGAAGATTAGTAGCTTTAGCAAAAATTTCCTTATATTGCTTCTGCATCACGGAGTTCTTGCTACTCACATATCTCGAGTCGACCCATTTAAGCATCTAGCAAGTTACCCTTTAAAACCGGAAAATCTGGATGACTTCATAGAATTCGACAATCTCCGTGATAAAAATCCCAGCCGGAGAATAAATTTAAACAACCTCCTGCAATCAGCGGAAAATTGCTTCGTCGCGGTTAAAACTTATTCCTCAATTGACTTTGAGCCGTCCTCCATTCCTCTTGTTCACCTGTATCGCACCCCTGCCAGCATTACATTTCTTGGCTTGATTGACGCGATACAACTCGTTCCTGGAAACTCTCCCCGCAACTTCGAAGCGGAACAAGTTTACTGTCCAAGCGAGAGATATATGAAAGGTTATAGGTTATGGCCAAAGTTCAAAAAATTATATTTATTTATTTTATATAATATTTGTTATTAACGAATTGCAACCATTTACAGACCTTTGCATCCACATTGATTTCTACGCTTTCGTTTTACATGCGAAACCGTGGCAATGTGAAATTTGGATAGATCTTCATCCGCCATCGTATCTCCTCAAAAGTCCTACATTCCTACAAGGAATGTACATGGGTCTCTTGTGGGACACCCACGTCTTTTGGTATCGACCTACGAACATGTGGTGGCAGACTCTCCTCGTTCAACCGTTGCATCTTTTGGTGGTTGACACGCTGCAAAATGCTACACCAACTTCGACATTTGACACGGCAATTTCTTGGGTTAAAACAAAACTGCGATTTGGAAGTAACGAAGGCAAGCCTGAAGCAATTAAGTTGTGGAGTAGCACCTTTGTCGTAGTCTACACCGTGTGGGAAGATGAAGAATACCAGAGAATTTATCAAGTGCAAGAAATTCGCGTTTGCTCAGAATGTCGGGAAGGAGATGCGAATGGGATTCATGTAATCTCCCATGGAAACGTGACTGCTCCAAATTTCGTGGAAATAGCACATAGATTTCACAATCCCTGCAGACAATGCTTGGCGAAATGGAACGTGATTCGGGCTGATGCTGATACAAACGTGGTACATCGGCAGTTCATGATCTGCCAAGATATCACTGACGACCTGTGGACTTTACGCAATTGGACAAGTGCGGAGAAGGTAGCTGGTGGATATGTTACTGTGCTTAAGTCACTCATGGGCAATTTCACTTTCGTGCTGGACACTTTGAATGAAGAGTGTCAAAATTACAAAATTGTCGAATTGTCCACGGCAAGTTTGTATGGGGCTGAGGCAATAATAGAATTTGGAACTTATTCTGGGACAATTGGGGCAAGTGGCAATTATTCGTTCCCATTCTCCCCAGAAGCATTGGGGTTTGTCAGCTGCAGCACGCCAGCCATATCCCCATTCCCCATACGCATTCAACGAGCTATTTAATGTTTTCGACGAATTGACGTGGTTCTGCGTGCTAACCCTCTTTCTTGTATTTATGCCGCTATTTTTTCCATCTAACTCTCGGGAAAGGAATGACTGCTCCAGGAGGAATCGTGGAAAGTGTAGCGGGAAATGTTGTGCATATTCTCGAGTTGCTCCTGGAGCAAGCAGACCCATTTCCGGTCATTTATAGGAAACGATTATGTTGCCGAATCATTGTTGTGGTAAGTCTTCTGATGGCGGTAGTTGTGAGCAACTCTTACAAGAGCTCAAACATCAACAACTTAATAAAGCCTCGAGAGATCGTCTCGTACACAAATATTTCCCAGTTGATTGAGGACGGGTTCGATGTATTCACTTGGCTGAGACCAGTCACAAAATACGAAGTTGCCAATGAATTCACGCTAACTCAGCCAAGCAAACACGAAGTCGCCATACATTTTTTCCTTTTCACCTTTCGAATCCAGTCAGTTTTGCAGCAAATGTTGGCATCAACTGACAATGTCCTCAACAATTCAAAATATCTCAATTATTTAAGGTATCTCGTGAACAGCACGAGGTTGCCAGAATTGGCATTGAAGTACATACGAGAAAGTCGCCTTTCCTACGAAACATTGAAGGGTGACGCAAAGTTTTCCGAATTCGATGAAAATGCAGAGTGGATTTCTGAATTGAAGGAGAAGGAAGGTGAACTGATTCTGAGTTTGCTAAATCCGTGCAATAAAACTGCGCTCGTGATGAGCAAAGCTAGAGCGTTTGAAATTGGGAGCGAGTTGAAGAGGCGAGGTCGGGCAATTGTCCATGTTGGAGTGGAGAATGTAATTATGCTGAATGTGGGCTTTCATTTCAAAAAGGTTGGAAGGAATTTTTTTGCCCGAAACCTGGAAAGGGTTAGTGAAGCAGGGATTTGGAATTGGTGGAATAATTTAGTTGTTGAGCGGGAAGTTATAGAACGTTCGCCATCTGGAAATTGGATTCCTGTCAGGCCGAATATGTCTGGGAATATTTTAGTGGTTTTCACAATGTACGTTGTGGGTTGTTTGATTGGAGTGATTGGGTTCATCATTGAATTCGAATTGAACTTTATCAAGGTGATGAGCACGGTGGTGGTCAAATCAATTATTGTAATTTGTAGGGTTATTTATGTGGCATGTAGGAATTTGTTAGTGAGGTGGGGAAAGGTTTGTGTGAAAATTACATTTAAAATGGCTAATAAATTTTTAAGTAAGCTGGATAAAGAAATGAAATCAATACGAAGAAGATTCTCTGCGTTAGCTTCAAGTAGAAATTTTAGACTTTTGGAAAGCAAAAGGTAAAATAGTGTAAAATTAGCAGGGTATTAATGAATAAGGTTTATAAATTTGAATTAAGAATATGAATGAATAAAAAATCCAAAATTCATGAATATGAATTGTAAATACGAATATTTTCTGGTTAAATATGAATAATGAATATGAATAAGGTTCGATTAAATATGAATAGTGAATATTGATTAAATATTAATAATCACTAAAAGTTTGGCCAAAATACAGAAAGGGATGAATAAAAAGCCCGTACTCATGAAGCTGGTTTCGGTTGTGGGATATGCTCATCTGTCACGTAAAGCTTGCAACGTCAGCAGGTCGAAAGCATTGATTGGACAATTGAATTTTGGTCATCATTGAATTTATCATGTTAGCTATAAATATAAAAGAATAATTTAAATGAGGTTGGAAGCCAAAATATTCGTAACATAAGAACACATTTTCACATATTTATTTATTAACATTTACATATTATGTATATATTCAAATATTAAATACGAACTGATTTTCGGCATAAAATGTGCCTCGTGTAAAACACTCAAGACTCAATACCTCACGTCCCATTAGGATTTTCGTCTAAATTTGAAGGAGCATCCGAATCGTGCTTTCGTCTTGAAAGTTGTACATTTCGAACCTATCATAAAATCGATCCATGTTTACTACATTTATCAACAAAGCTTAATGTATTTTCCCAGCATGCCTTCCCCTTCCAACACTTACAACACATTTGTCAATGACAAATGCCCCCAAATAACTCTCAAAAATTTAATCGATGATATTCCAACGGCTAATGCTATCTCAGTGAACTTAATTATACTAAAGGATCACATGTTTGCAGTGCCTAAGCGTGAACATCTCAGCCGGGGTGGGAATTTTTTTGCACCATATGATTTAGGGTCCATTCAATAATTTCAAAAAATCAGTAAAAAAGTTTCGAAAGTTTCAAAAAATCACTGAAAGTTTCGAAAGTTTCGAAAGTTTCAAAAAATCACTGAAAAAGTTTCCAAAAGTTCGGAGATCCCGGCCTTTCCGGCCAGGCGGGGCCATGCCATGTCCCGGCCGGGGACGGGACGTGTCCCCGGCCCCTCTCAGCCCCCACCACACTTGTTCACCTGGGTCAGCGATCCGATCCAACCAAAGTCTTGGATCGCAAGCGATCCGACGCGATCCGATTCAACTCCTTGGATCGCATCGCTGATTTGCGATCCAGTGAATCGCCCATCCATAAGAGAGCAAGCAAACGTGTATTAGTTATGCAAAATGGTGCGGATTTCATGCAAAACGTGCTTCTTTGTATGATAGTTATATTGGAAAAGACAGAAGCCAATGAAACTTAACGCATTGTTGCAATTGTATATGTACTCTTGAGTAATCGATCCGACGCGATCCGATCCAACAAAAATTTTGGATCGCAAGCGATCCGACGCGGATCCGAGGCCGTGCATGTTTGCAAGGATTTTTAAGCTATAGAAGGAATGTGCTAGAAAATTATCATCACATTATCATTAATATTATTGCTTCATCGTCCGACCTAACAACCATAATATTCTGGTACTCAATATACAATTGTTACTGGTGAGTTTAACTCGATATCATGCCGACATGGTTTATGATTGCTTCGTGGATCATAAGACACCCCAATTGAGGCATAACCTCCATGAGAAGAAATTAACATTAACGGAATAATTCAAACGAATATAAAATTTGGAATAAATTAAAAATGGGATTGATTTGGAGAGAGTAGAATACCTAGAACTCCATTATAAGATATTGATAAAACATTCGCTATACATTTAATGCCAATGGTATCTGAGAAAGGAGAGTGAAAATTAATATTTTCCATTTCCATCAACTAGTAGAGTTAGGTATATCAGCAGCTCCAAAGAATACATTACTTTTAAATGCTTCTCCGCTTTATGGTCGCTTATTAGAGGTCCACTTATTAACTTGCAAAGCGAAGCTGAAAAGCAAGTTGTTAATAAATAATTGTTGCGCCGTCTGTCTATCCGTTTGTCCCACAGCACGATGACGACCATACCGTTGAACTTTTTCAAAATCTTTTTTCTCCCATCGATACTAGGGATCAAAAGACAGGTCAAGTTCGTAGATGGGCAAAATTGGCCAACTCTAACCGTCACTTTGTAACTGTCACTTTTTCCCTCAAAGAGCAAGATATGGCATGTGATATATCTTACGATTCGTCTCGACGAGTTATATCACGACGTATAAATGGGTTTTTGAATTTGACCTTCTAAATGGGGTTAAATGTCAAAAATGTGATTTTTATAGTTTGAACCGTCACATTGTTTGATTTTTCTGTTTTTTACAACCTAAATGGTGTCAAACATGCGCAAGTTTCCATTAAGTCCTGCTTGTCAGGTTTATTCTGACATTCATTTCATTTGTTTCGTCATAGTCTAATCTTACAGAAGGAAAAGTACAGTGTGGTCGCGGTGTCAAAATGGTTATGGATACTTTATTCTGCTTTTCACTCAGATAAATGGAAACCCTTGAAATTTAATATAAAAGATTTATTGTCGTCCGAGTAACTTAAAACCAACAGGTTCTGAGTTTTTATTTGGGAACGAATTTTAATCAAAAGTTAATCGTTAAAAAAGTTTTTAAAAAGTTGAAGTTAATCGTACGGAGTCGGGTACCAGTGCTAGTTTTGTATATTTGTCGAAACCTAAACTTGATTTAAACTAGTTGCCACTTGGAACAATCCATTATGCATACATATTCATATCAATTCGTGGTGTTAATAATTTTTTATTTGGCATTTGATCGTGGTGTGCATTGTTCCGAAATAAGTTTCGAAGAAGTATTTTACCCAAGTCGTAAAAATTTCGAATTGACATCTTTACGCAAATCGGACAACTTTCAAAGTAGTACAAACGAGGAAATTAATAATTTAAAAAATCTTCACACATTTGTGAACAACGTGAGTGGTTGTCTGAACCACATCATCAACTACAACGGGATCAACATAATTAAAATCCAGGTTCCGATAGTTCTCTCGCGCTATGTCGTTGCCCAAGTTGAGTACAAGCTCGTGAGACGTAAGCCAA
>JAQFZW010003789.1:0-11935 GCA_034687055.1 Heteromurus nitidus | reverse complement strand
TTAGTTTCGGAGTTGGTAAAAAGGCGAAAACGAAGTTAGCGCTAGAGTCAGCATAGATTCAGTGCAAGATTGAAGGAATGAACATTTGCTTGTGCTTCTCCAGTCCTTTCTGGAGCTCCACGATGGAGAGAGATAAAGTGGGCACATTGAATAAATCACACGGCTTTTCGCAGCGCTGCGTAGAAAAGAGGAAAATGTAGCTAGTTTCGCGTAGGCCCTTATCTCTCCCCTTTTCTTGGCATAAGACTCCACGACTTTTCCTCGTTTCCAACGGTGTAATTAATTTATTCTGGAAGGAGCCCACGAGATAAGGCGACGCTCTCCCATAAAACTAAAGGATTCATCTACGTCAAGTTATAGCTCTCTCTCTCGGACCTGATGGCATTCGAAAGATGGTGCAGAGTGTGAGATGTTATATAGGAGAAGGATGGATGTAGATGTGTGTACGCCGCCTCCTCCTCTCTCTCTCTCTTCACTTCCGACGACAAGCTGGGAGCTCGGCTTTTTATTTTCTTTCTCTCTCCTCCTAAAATAATAAGGACAAGGCAAGGATGCAGCGTGATGGCAAAGCTACAACTCCAGACCAGCTCCATTTGCCTTTCGCTTGAGATGGAGGAACGAGAGAGAGAGAGAGAACGAGAGCTTTGCATTGCATTGCTTCGAGTGTGGAGAGAGGAGAATGGGAGAGAGAAGTAAGAAGGCGGCTCCAACTATCTAATTGGATCGGATCGACGGAAGGTAGTAGGGAAAGTTTTGTAGTTTCCGCACGATTTCCTATATATACCGGAGGAGAACGACGAAAACGAGAGGAAAAGACTGATAATAATGCTTCCCTCTTCTCCCTCTCTCCCTTTTTCTCCTTTTCCTCTCAACTCTTCCAACAGCACAAGGCAATCGCGCGAACAAAAAAAAGTTGAGGGGAAAGCGGCTTCTTTTGCTCAGCGTCTTTACAACTCTTCTTCCCTTGTAATAAACACATTTTACCTCCTTTCTCTCCTCTTTTTATACGCTCCAGAAAGAGCAGAAAGAAAATGAAACCTTTTTTTTATATATTTCACATCCCACCTTCCTCCTCTCTCCCTCTCCGCTATCGATTATGACGCACTGCTTGCAAGACTTGCAGGAAAAAGTACTGCAACACTGTCGCGTCGAAAGAGAGAGAACTTTATAGAATCTTTCCTGAGGAGGATGATGAAATGTGGAAGAGTGGAAACACAATGTCTCCTTCAGCTCGTTAACAAGGAAAAGCAAAAGAATGTGAAAAGAGGGAGAAATGCTCGTTAGCCAAGCGAGCTCAACTCGAGGCACGTTATGAACCCTTGTCTTTCTCTCGACGACCTTCCTAATTATCCACCGAATGTGCAGGTCTACCAAATGCTGCGTAACATCTCCTCCTGCTAAATCAAAGCTTGGAAGTTATAAGAGGCTGATGGGACTTGGAAGATGCACATCAAGCGGATTAGTGGATGGCTCAACAACCTGCCTCATCACTCCATATCATGTTTGCCTTGTTGGCAATAAAGAGAGCAATCATTAGGGAGAATGTTCAGTGTGGCCCACCAGCTCACTGCATATTATGAGCTGCTCTGTTGTGTGCAGGAGTGAGTGCATGAGCTGCGAAGGGAGAGAAGTGTATCCTTTTTGGTTTGGTAGCTAACTGGATTGTGTGTGTTTGGAAGCGTGGTTGGGTGTGCTTTTGCAGGAGCTGGTGAGTCTGCAGAGAGCCGTGAGCCCCATGCTCACTTGTCATCATCCAGGCTACTTTTCCCTGTTGTGATGTGAGCTACCCGCTCGTGATAGGAGAGTGCGGGTATCAGTGGGATTGGTGGTGGTGGAGGAACATTAGAGAAGAGGGAGCAGACGGAAGACGAGAGGAAAAGGCAAGGAGCTGAGCTGAGCTTTGGAGAAGGACACAGTTGACGCTCGTGTGGAGATGCATATGTGCTGGAGTACGGGAGAGCGCGAGCAGAGAGAGCTTCGACTTGAGTGACTGGACTGACTGTGGAGAAAGGCAAGAGAGAGAGTGACTGGGAGCAGAGAAGTGAGTGAGCAGTGGCAGAGGCGCGGCGGGACGAGCTTAATTATTAGCCAAGGAGGGGTTGGGTGGAGTCGAGTGCGCCTTTCCCCGAAATATCCGATTCAAAGCGCGACGTATTCAGAGTTGGGAACGGAACAGGAAGGACGTACTTGTCCTCGACGGACGTTTCCAGGAAGTCAGAAGAGTTCCTTGTGCCGGTATCAACACCGAAAATTACTCCGCACACGAAAACATCATTTCCACACACTCCCACACATCAACAAACAAAACAACTACACAAGAGCTAAGCTCACCTCCACAATCCCAACTCTCGCAAGTGCATCATCCGCAAAAAAAAGAAGGACAAGGAATAACAGAACCAATCCCAGGTATGTAATAAAAAACAGACTCTTTCACTCGCATATTATTATTCCATTATTTTCACAAGCGTCTCTCTCTCTCGCTCGTTTCCGCACTTGAGCCTGGTTTGCGGATGCGAGCAACACTCAACATTTACCATTGTCCCTGCTCGGGTTTGTGAAGGTGGGAAAGAGTGAGTTGTTTGCGGGGAGAAGTGAAAGTGGAGCGGAGGAAGCTGCCTACTCGAGGCAGAGGAAGAAAGGAATGGATAACCAAACCACTGACTTCCTCTGAATAATAGGTGTGATAGGAAGTGAAATGTTCGCCACTCCGGTAATAAGGAACAGGAAAAGGCATGAAAATCTGGCTGTAGCTCTCCCTCTCCGCATTCCACACAAAAAAAGTGCAAGTGTGTTTGTGCAACTGTCATTAGCATAAATAATATGTATTTTGTCGAGGTATACCGAATAGAGACATGTGCATGCATGTAATTGCGGAATGCAGATATTATTCAAGTTCACGAGTCACAAGCATAACACGCTCAAGGGTGGAATGTGTGACAATCATCTGTTGCGAGAGTCAGAGAGGCGGATGTCATTAGAAGTGGGACTATTGGGAGAAGATGGGGTGCATCCCATCAAAAGAATATTACGCCATTTCATATTTATGTGAAATCTCATTTCTCCTCTTCATTCCTCTTTCCTCCAGCACACATCCAATAATAACATTTTCATTGAGAAAATGCACATGTTCCGCTTTGTGTGTCTTGGGTTTCATTAACTTGATACTGGCACAGTTATGCGCGAAGCTGTCAAGGTGCACATGAATCGTTGTTGTTATTGTTGCATGAATATTTAGTGGAGCAATGAAAGGGGAAACAACATCCGCTTCTTATACATCTTCTTCATTTTACATGCGATTTTTTTATAACTGTTTTTGGCTCAGACCAACTTCGCACATTCTCAAAAGAGCTATGATTTCACAGGAAATAAGTTGTTTCCCAAAGTCTTCCTGAATGTTTCCTTCCAATAATAACATGCTGCTTCCCCTGAAAACAAGTGGTTCGAAAGCATTTCTCGTTTGGTTAACAACCAGGCCAGAGTGTATTGCATCAAGCCAAAATGGAAGTGAACGAAGGGAAACAATTTGGTCGACAATGAACCAGAGCCAGGCCGATTCTTGACCTGCCCAGTTCTTGTAAATGCTAATTCACCTTTTGCACCTGTCATCTTTAACAAAGCTCCACCTGGCAATTATCTCAATTTACGAGTTTCCCATTTGCAATTATCCTGACATGATTGATCTCGCGCGCTCCATTCCAACCAAGATCTATTTTCACTCGGCAGCCATACATTTCGCATTTCGTTCGTGAATGAAGTGGATGTAAAGCCCGGGAAAAACTTGGGGAGCCTGCGACTTATCTTGCTCCGGGTATCTACGTCATTTTCTTGAGGTTTTAACCCTTTTCTGACGGAAGTGCGTTGTTGCATTGTTTGTGGAGAGAGGAAGAAAGTGGGTGAGCGGGTAATAGATTTCAAGAGTGTTCCGAGTGCGTGCTGCCTAACCGGACGGCTATTTCCGTGGACGCCGCACCAAATTCCCGTGTTAGCGGAAGCAGCAACCTTCCGTCCAGGAAAGCCAGATGCCTAATATCAATGATTGCCATCATGACGATGTAATTCCAATGCGCACTCACTCATTCAGGTTGCCCCGCTCTTGCGGACAGAGCAATTGCTGCTTCAGGTTTCTCGAGGCCAACGCCGCAAAACTATCATAATTTGCATGTATCGGAAACTCACTTTGATTTGATGACCCGCGGATGGAAAGCGTCATCAAAAGGTGCTGCTCAAACAAAAGGAAGTAATGGTCAGGCATACTACTTGCACCTAGCACACTCACCACACCTTCAATGCAAGTGGCTCGAAGGTGTGTGTGGATCCGTGAGACGTGTGCGAGCGTGAATAAGATATGCAGCAGGGATGTGCATTGGCACGCATTCACCTCCGAACATGTTTGTGGGGCGGAAGACGGCAGGAAATCCTTGCGGAAGGCTCCACCGTCCTATTTCTCTCGCTGTCTTCACCATCTTTATTCAAATGCAATCCACAAATTTTTCCGCCTTTTACTCCATCGTCTTTCCACAAAAGTAAAAACTTGCTACTTTCTCCGACCTAAGAAGAATTTAATAAAAATTTAACTTGGAGAATTGAAATGAGAGCAAAAGGTGACATGAAAATCGGTGTGAAAGCAAGAAAAGAGGAGATGGCAAGCTAAAAGAGTCTGGGTTTTTGGAATAATGGCAGGTGTAAGTAGTAGTTTTGGTTGTCGCAACTCGAGCTTTTATTGCTTTTTATGGCAGCAAATAACAGAGGGACAGTCAATATTTAGCGTAATCGAGGCTAGCGTTATAGTTTCTCCTGTTGTTCTCCAAGTATGACGAGAGTTTAACTATTCTTCAAATACAACCACCAATTAGCTTTTGTGCGACTCAAGCTGCACTGCACCGGATGCAATGATTATTGCTTGCCTTTGATTTTCTTCCAAGTCAGGGACAAACACAAGAGATTGAGCGGATTTTTAGCAGCGGAACACATGTAATCTAAGTGACGATGATGACATGTTTAAAGCGACAAAATCTTATGGAAGTGATTTTAAACTAGTCATGCTTTCATTCTCCATGCTTCCTTCACCCTTTCATGTCCACTAGCGTCGAGTGTTTGGAGTTTAGGTTTGCATGTTTGACGAAGAATGCCAATTTGAATAAAATATAATTGTCATACAAGCACTCATTTCTTTATACTCGCAAATCCCAACTATCCATTTTCTTTCTTTATTCGAGTAATTTTTAAAATTATTCATCCGAAACGTTGGAGTGTGATCCAATAGGATTTGTTTGAGCAGAATGGGCCTTGTTCGTTCTTGGATAAAGTAAGCCTCTCATTCTCATGGGCCAAATGTGAGTAACCGTCTAGCCTTGTGGAGTGGTACTCAGCACTCACGCCCATTTTCAAAAAGAAAGGCAAATTTGGTAGCTCTCGAGACAGTAGTCACAGAGAGAGTGCTAACGAGAGAAAAGAGGAGACAACGTATGTTGTAAGGAGTTGTAGCTCCCCTCCATTTCCATCTGACCAAGAGCAAGTGTGAGTGTTGTTGAGGTTAGGCAAGAAGGTACGGAATGAGATGACCGTTTGCTCCCATTTTTGTGTCAAGTGAGCACGAACCGCATGTATTTTGAGTGGGTGATGGCAGTGATCAGAGTGGGACAAGTAACACACAAGTCCGAGAGAAGTTAATGGAAAAGGTCGAGAGTTGAGTGAGAGTGGTGGTGGTGGTGTGTCGTGCATGAATGCGGACAGCGGGGAAAGCACATTTCAGAGAGAGAGAGTGCACACGTACACATTAAACTTTGATTTCGCTTTATGTTTGTCAGCGAGCGTTATTGCTTGTACTCATGATAGGGACAAATTGCAGCCAGCCAGGTAGGTAGACCTCTCCAAACAGGCCAGAGTCCCTCTTGCGCTCTCTCTCTCTCTCCCTCTCACGTACATACATGAGGAGAGGGTGTGCTCGCATAAAATAAAGGATCGGGAGCTGATTCTCGTCGAGATAACGCCTCGTGCATAATAATCCAGCTGGAAATGAGCATAAAAACAAGAGTTGTTACACATTTATCAACAGTGCTCTCCCCTTTTATCAACGGACATATAATGCTAAACGCTCACTCTCTCACTCAGAATCAGCATAAGGCTAAAAATAAAATGTTTTCCAAATAATAATGAGAATTTATGGGTTGAGATGAGAATTAAGCTGATTCGTATGTGTGCTCACTACTGCTCAGCAGGCGGACCAACTCACTTTGGGGCACTCTGAGACAGACTACTTTTTGGAAGAATTGGAAGAAACACAGAACTGCACGTGGAGTTGCTGGGAAAAGAATAGGAGTGAGTCGCTGAGAATATTTCTTGTTCGCTGAAGAGGAAAGCAAGTATACGAATAAGGGAATTGACACCTAAGGAGATTTGCCCACGACGACTTACTCGGGCTGAGGAGGACGGATGGTATGTCGACAGCTAGTGCGATGGTAGCAGCTACAGGGAACTCACTTCAAATGTATGACACATCGTGCTCCTATCAGACAGCGCTAGACTTGAAGCGGATGTCCACTGGAGGTGGAATGACAGGGGTCACCGGATCCATGTCCTCAAGTGTTGGTACGTTAACCTCATTCCTTCCTTTCTCCATTTCCCTCACAACATTTCGCTTTCGCATCATTTCTCACAGCATTTCTCCAACTTCCAAGAGCCGCTTTAATTAAGCAGTTTCAAGATTTGGGAGTGCGAACATAATATAAATTAGCGAAGGCGACATCCTTAAAGAACGACAGCTTTAAATTTAGGTCATCATTATGACAGCATGACATACGGCCACGACATGACTATACACAGGCATGCACATCGAGAATGGACTTTGCAAATTTAATGACGATTGATTTTGTTTGATTGTTTTGCTGCAGCGATGAACCCATTTGGAATCAAGGCGGAAGAGTGCAACGGGAACGACTGGACATCCGGTTGCACGTACCGACTTCCCACACTCTCCGGCTGCACCGGAATGTCGACATTCGAGCAGCTGAAGCAGTCGGTGGAGAAGGCGAAAGCGGTGTTGAACGCAGAGGCGCGAGAGAGCGGACGGAATTACTTTAGCGCGAGTTTCAGTGCATTACCTGGGGTGGGGATGGGGGTGGCAGGGATGGGAATGGGTGTCAACTTCCCCAGCGGTGCTCCAACAAACGGAACTGGAAGCAGTTCGAACAACGCAAGCAGCGGCGGTGGCAGTCAGTCGAGTAGCGTTGGCGGAGGAGGCTCATCATCGGTGAACGGTGGAGGGAGCAGTGCAAACAACGGCTCATCTTCCGCGCCATCAGTGCGCGGGGTGGTGGAGCACGCACTTCTCGTTGACCTCAATCACTTGACACATCACCAGCACTCGCCGCACCACCACCACCATCATCACCACCCCCAGAGCCACTCGCTGCACCAGCACACTGGACATCTCTCGCAGGGAGCGCATGCACATGCGCTCTCCCTCTCTCCAGACGACAGACTCACAACCCTCGACACTTCCACCTCACCTGTCTCCTCCTCCGACCATCACCACCATCACTCCAAGAACAGGAGTAGTAGTAGCAGCTCTGGTAAGAAAACCTTTTTAAAAAATCTTCCTCCTCAAACATAGTTCAGTGAGTAATGTCAGTAGCATCATTTATCACGTTGTTGAATGAGTGGGAAAATGGTCGGGATGATCAAGTCATTATTTATCCTTTTCCGATGAGCATCTCACGTCAATATCCAAAATCCCTTGAAACATGTATCACTCTCGAAGTCACTGAAACTATCTTGGCTTTGACGAATTGGATCTTCCTCGTGTCCAGTTCATTAATCTCAGTCTCGTTGTCGACGGGTGATGGACAGTCGGAAGTTGCCGTCTCCATTTTCTCTGAGCATCAAGTGAAAGTATAGTTTCTACGCACTAACGACGCACATTCTTTATTAGCTTGCTTCAACACAAACGTTTGTGTCAGAGCGAGCGTAAAATATATTCTAAATCAAACTGGATTTGAATGATCGTCACAAGCTGAGAAATGAAAATAAAGCAGTGAACGATATTGACCTTCTCAAAGAATCTTTCACTTTGGCATTTCATACTGCTGTTGTGCGCCAAAGGCCATTGGACACACTGGATTGTGTGTGAGGAGATGGAGTATTCCGTTGACTTTCATTTGGTGCCGCAGATCATCTTAATGTCGTCACAAAGCGAGAGTAATGATTGGCGCTGGTGTGGGAGGAAAGAAGCATGTATGTTTTGAGTAGAGAGGACCATTACTCAGCGAGGGAGAGAAAGCCACTTTTCCCTTTGTCGCCGTGAAAGGTTTTCGCGTTTTTCAAATGATCTCACGCGTCATATCACCCATACTCGCAGCGGGTGGTCCGCACTCCGGGGTTGCTCAATTTGAGCTAATGTTTGCATCCCAACCCAAAACTTTGCTCTCACGCTCTAATCCACTGTGCACATATGCTAATATCGGAGAGACATGCCATAACACTTTCCTCTCTCCATCTCACTCTCTCCTCTCACTCGATGCGCAACATACACACACATTTTGTTGTTGCTCGTGTGCGTATGCTGCCGAGAGCTTTCTTCTGTTCAAAAAATGAGAGAGAGAGATGCAAACGCGACACAAAAAGTATTTGTCTCTGTCTGTTTGGTTGCCGTTGCTGGTGTCGCGTTGCCTCAATCCTCATATCGTAATCAGAGTGCACATCACATATTATGAAGATACACAAGCGGAATGATATGGATGGAGCGAGGTAGCCGTTGGCGAAAGTCCTTTTGTGTAGATTACGTCGTTGTGTTGTCTGTTGTGAGTGAGCAAACCACAAAACACGAAAGTGATACACCGCCACGGAAAGTTGGTGAAGAATATGCTCACATTTCCCGAGATACGTGGCAATATTCTGGAGATAGGATGGACATAATGGAGAAGTGACGATGGGAGCGATGTTTGAGGTGATTATGCTTGCTTTCTTCTCCACTCGCTACTCTACACATTATGCATCAACATCGACAATATTTGCTTTGGTGAGGTGTTGACGTAGTTGTGTCTTGCGTCGCATCATCACACAACCGTAGCGACCAGAACTGATTGCGAGTGGACTACTTGCTCACTCACTCACAAGTCACACAAGTCAAAGATCAACATCGTTCTGCGGTAGTCAAAGTGCTGCTCTCGCTTTTACATTTGACTCCTCTCGAAAGCATGACAGAGGAACCCTAAAACGAAATGAGCCGTGGCTTGGCTTTCCACACATTCAAAAAGTAAACAAAGTGTAGAACCAACTGCGGGCTCGAGAGAAAACATGGAAGAAGGTTGTCAGTGAAATGCAGTCGTGTGCACTATCACGAAGACTTAAATGGCATATGGGAGAGAGGAGATCGAGGGAGACATGAATCCCAACACCACTCTCACACAATATGCTTCGTGTCAGCGCGTCTCACTCTCCGCACTACTTCGTTTCGTTTAGCTAACAAAGGGGATTCCATTGAGCAAAGTGTCCTCCGGAGACCTTCTGCTTTTCTAACAAAAAGTCACTCAACCAAAGCGTAGCTCATCACTCATTACCAAACAACTTCTTAATGGCCAGCAAAGCGCATTGTTAACATTATTATACTTTCTTCGCCTCTTTTATTTTTTCTTCGCCAAAAAGTTGCTCTCGATGCCCCATTTTCTAAACAACTCTTTCCAATGCAACGTGTACAATCTTTCAAGTGTGAAAAACTTCGGAATGCATGGTCAACATTTTGCATCAAAGAGAATAAAAAGTTTGAAAGGTGATCTTTGCATTTGCATTGCAGTTGATGCTGTCATATATTCATTGAAAACGAGGCAGGGCGGAGCAGCAAAGGGAGCGAGTTGGTAGCAAGTTTATCAGCTCGCATCATCGAACGCGAAACGGCCACAAAGAGATTAGGTGAATGTGTGTGTTGAGAGCGAGAGAGAGTGATGTTGATTGACTGGCTGAGCTGATCCTTATGATCACATAATTGCGTCTCATCACGCGAAATAATAAGTGAGCAAACAGGGGAGCTGCACCAAGCCACTAATGCACTCTCCCTTCCCATCCCCACAATCTGAAGGTACATTTATTGCTCTGTAATAGCAATAAGCTATGTCTATACAAGTAGTCAGAGTATCCTTTTCTGGTTAACCAAAGTTGAGCCCTTGTGGGAAGGTAAGGTTACGCAACTCTCTCGCTCTCTCTGGTGTCCCACAACCTCGATGGAGGAAGGGATTCGGAGTGTATCAAATCTAGGACGTATCTGCAGTAAGATCGGATGTGCACGACTCCCTATCCCGCTCCCTCACCTTCTCAGCTTGTTCACTCATCATCAGACTTTTTCCCATTTTAATGACAATCATCAATTCGCATCGCTCCCATATCTCTCTCTCCCTAATTGGCTCGAATTTGTGAGTCGTCAATTTGTTTCACTTTAAAAACAATGATGGAAGTGAGTCAGCAAAGGAGCTTGTCAAAGTGCAACCACCTCTCACGATATCAGTGTTGCAACATTACAGTAATTGTATTTCAGGGATGATTCATATCGCTTCTCATCTTGATCAAACATATTTTTTTATCATAAATAAAAAAAATGAGACGAGAGTTGATCCAAGGGAATCACTTAATGCAAGCATGCAATATTATATAATGTCAGCGGAGTTGTTTATCTCGAAAATGGACTTTATGCAATTTTTATCAGTCGTAAATGAGGATTCATAAATGGACGACAAGATGATTGCTGCGGATACAAATAAGGATTGATTTATGGCACACACTTTTCGAAGCAATGTGGCTTGATCACTAATTGGACTGTGTGATATTCGAATTACTTTATTTATTGAATGCATTTGTAGAATGAAGAAATCGTAATTAGGGATTTCATCCGATTTTTAATGTTTACAAGATTCGAAATCAATGAGACTTTTGCAGATGAGAAGTGAGAGAAAATTGAGAATGGATTTTTGGACGTAATTATGGAATGAAGAGTGAAAGTGTTGATGTGGTTTGTGCAGGTGTTGACTCCTCATCACCTTCTGGAGGGAAGGGCAGTTCGTATGCGACGAGCAATAGCTCGTCCCTTGTCAACGCTCCGTCATCGTCTTCGTCGGGCGGGGCAGCTGGCTCCGGGGAATCGGGTTCATCCGCTGCATCCAACACGGCGAACACGGGCAACACAGGCACCTCTTCCACAGGAAACAGCGGTGCAGTGGCCAACAGGAACGGCTCGTCGAAAGCAGGTTAGTGATCGTAAAAAATAGCATTCTCCCACTTTACCCATTTCTCCGAGCACTTTTTTTTACAGCCTCGCTTTTACAAAATACAGCTCGCATGCAAACCAGCACTTTGCAACTTTTTTCGTCTAAATTCCCCAGCGAAAGCAGTTTCTCTTCGACTTGTTTCAATATTCATAACATTTTTACGATAGTTTCTCGTGAAAACGAGGCAAAAAGTTTCTTTGGTGGAGGTCGTCGCTGGTTGCATTCTCTCCCTGTCTCTGGTCGATAATACTTCCTAGCGTCTCGCAGTCAGGTTTGCAGATTTGTCCGATGAGCGAGAGAGGCGGAAGGACGGATAGTAAAAAAAAGTTTGAAGTGTTCTTTTTGGCATCACAGTACTTTTCATAATGTCATTGCAAAATTACTACACTTGGAATACACACGCTAGACGAAAGCGACTGGCCAGAGAAGGTTGATCGCTTGCACACGCATTGTTTTATTGAAAAATGTCACGTCATTCAGCAACAATCAATTACAAGAGGCTTTATTTCAATTCCTTGGAAGAAAGATGAGTTCTTCACAAGTTTGGAATTTGGAAGCGATCAGAGTGTGCATGCGACTTGTGGCAATTTCTGCTTTGTAGCTGGAAATTTGTAGTTTTATGGCCACTTCATAAAACGTGTCTAGTGGCCTTATTCGACGCAGGTCCAAAAGATGGAAGAAGC
>JAQFZW010003788.1:0-11936 GCA_034687055.1 Heteromurus nitidus | reverse complement strand
GCTTCCCATGGCTGAATAATTTATTGCGAGTGTCACCCACTCCACATCCCCTTTTTCCGTATGAAAAATGTTGGAAACATTAAAAGGGATTTTCTCGTCGTCAGAGAAAACACTTTTTAAAGCCTTTTACAAAACAACAGCAAAAAAATCCCTTTCCAAAAATGTGTGGCAAAGTGCATCAGGAAAAATGCGGTTGTTTTAATTACGCTTTATAATTATCATGGTATGGTCACACATTCATGAAATGAGAATTTCATGCGAATGCAAAAAAAATTGTGTTTTGTGCAGAGCCACGCCATAAGTATTGTGTGAATTTTTTTTCGTGGAGCAAATTTTTTTGTGCAAAAAAAGGAAATTACGGGCGTAATGTAATGACACCCTCTAACTCCTTGGAAACGTTCTCCATTTTTTTTTGTTCAGCATACGGTAAAGCTCCCTCGTGTCGCATGATGCATGCATATTTTTTTTTTTTGGCTGATGCCGTTGAAGAGTGAGATCTGCAGTGTAGTCGTGTGTGTCCCCTTTTTCCTAGGTAATGATAAGGATAAGGGGCGGACAGAATCTTAGAAGGGAATTCTAATTCGTCTCTTGAATGCAGAAGGATTGCGAATATTTTATGTTTGCATAAGTAAGGAAAAAAGTATTGCTGCAAGAGTTGGAGAGTGAAACAGGGGGACAAGGACGACGACGAGAGAGTGGTAACAAATGGAGTAATGTGAACTCTCTCTCCGATGAGAGAGCATATCTGCGAAGGCCGCAGTCACATATCGCAACACGGTAACATTCTCTCCTCGCTGATCTCGCACTAATGTACATATGGTTGCTTTTTGCAGGAAAACTAATGCATAATAATGATAATATGGTGGAGGGGAAGCTCTGGCTCTGCTGGCTGCGAGAGACTGGAGTAAAAGTAAACGGTTTGGAGGAGAGAAAGCAGAGCTAAATACTAGGAAGCGACAATAAATCTGGGGAGAAAACAAGTTCTGCTCGCATCCTCAAGACATTGCGCGTCTTCTACTCGAACACATTTAAGTCATAGATGTGAAAATGAAGTTCACTTATGGCTTCACCCACACCACTCTCGAAGCTCGAGGGAAACTCTCGTGTTTACTTGAGTCACACAGGCGAATGGAGGACTATAGACTAGAGCTTTGAGTTGAGGAGAGAGAGAATGAGAAAGTAACCAGGAAACCTTGTGTGGAATCTTGTACTGTTTTTTTAACAGAGCTGAGAGGAGTTGTGTTGTATGCATGTACTTGAGAAAACTATATGATATTGTTTGAAGATATAAAAAAATATATCTAATTCCATCCCCTTGTGTTGCCACTCTCTCCAGCGAACGAGTTCACTTCACCAGTAAAACAGCTGGAATGAAGTAGGCTACTTCGGCATGTGTGTGTGTTTCTTGAAGGGTACTTACTTAATAGATAACAAGCGTTTCAAGTGTCCAATGAAGTCCAGTGAAGAGAATAATGGTTATCCCATGTGCTGCTTTATTGTGTATATGCAACACATCCGAATATATTGTCCTTTGTGGGGAAAACGCGCAAATATTTGTAGGAATATAGTTAACGACAAGATGAATGCGAATGCTCGCAAATTGTGAAAAATTTGTAGGAGTAAATTAGCTAAATTGTGAATTTGAAATGTGCTTGTCAACACTAGGCAGTAAGTAGATCCTCTTTTAAGAAGGGACACAAGTGCCAAAATAGGGCATGAGTTCATCCCAAAGTGACGAATTGCTGAGTTTATAACCTACGATAATTTTATGCCTTTTAGCATTTCGTTCCACTTGGTTCTCACAACTTCGACTACATGCTCCCTTGAAGAAACTTTTCCCTTTAAAATATTATTAAAAATGGTAATTGTGTTAGTGGTATTATGTTAAATTTTATTTGGTAATAAAATTCTTCAGACCACAGCATTTGCTGGCACATGGCAGACAAGACATATATGGAGATATCAGAGGTTCAGTATAAATACACATCCGGAGATGGCATTCTCAAAGAAACCCTTCTCGTAGTACACAAATCTTTTTAATATTCGATGTAAATGGCCTTGTTCTCGTTGTCAACTGTCGATTTTCCCCATTAGCATCATACATGCGTCTTCATCTGCTGCTCAAACCCATAAAAAATATTGTGCACGAAGTGATCTCCTCTCCACTTTTTCGAATATTGTTTCGTATACGAACACATCTGTCAAGTATGAAATGTTATATGCTTAAACTCCCCACCTCCACCACTTTCACCATCCCACTTATACGACTCGACTCCAATATTGTAATCTATTTGCGGAAGAAAAAAGTTTAAAATGCAATTTGGAGCACGTTTACCTCAAAAAAAATCTACATACCTTCATGGATCACCACACACGTTATATCTCTTGTTGGAATGCCTCCTTTCCCACCACTACATTGCAACTCTTGGCGAATTTTTTTGTGGAGAGAGGGAAAAAAAGTTTTTGTTTTCTATCCACCACCCAAGGGCAAGCAAGTCGACAGTAATAAGAAAGTTTTAATACTTTTGCCGGCGTGACTATGTGGGGAAGCTCGCAGCTCTCCATTTCTCTCTTCCATCCTATTTTTTTGCAAGTTGAAATAAAAGAATCTCTCTCTCTCTCTTTCCTTCTTCCGGAATTCTGCTGGGTGTTGGTGAAGGACCTCTCGGCGTGGCGTGGACCATAGAATCTTAATGTAGCCACCAAAGCATCAAAGACGGCTCTTTTTATGGCTCTTTCTATTGTGCATTATTCAGGCGCTGGCTTGGGTCGTACAATATTGATAATCTCACACCGAGCTGTGACCCCCCGTTTTTGGATCGTGTTTTTATTTGGAAGAAGATCGGCTCCATATCCTCCTCGCACAATAATACTACTGCCAATGCAATGTGCAGGGATGGACGAGCTAAAGCACCACGATATTATTCCGAAAAAAAACGTCAAGCGACATTGTGAAAAATTTTTCGGTTGGCCACACCAGGTAGCAGTTATATCCTGGGCCGAAATGGGCTTCTCCGCCTACGTGATATTATCCTGATCAGAAGGAGAACACACACTTTTTCCCACTCTCTCAAGAGATAAAAAAAGCGTGTGGTCTTATGAATGATGCAGTCTGAATTATGGTTGTCGTTGTCGCGTATCAGGAACAAGTCAGTATAAGTTGATTTGCACGAGTGGAGCGTAACAGAGGAGCCTAGAAAAAATAATATTAAGTAAGTAGGAGAGCACTGGGCTCGAATTTTTGGAAGGGAGCACAAAAGTTAATTAAGCGATGCCACGCTCCAGTTTCTGTACAGTGGACCAACTGATTTCAACTTTGGTTTCTCCTCTTTCCCCCTCCTTTTTAATCCAACTGTCAGGTTGGTTGTCTTCTTGAACCAGGGATTACATCTGAGCAGAATAAATTATAGTTTGAAGAAGAGAGGCTGTGGGGGAACAACTAACTAGCAGGCAAATCACATCCTCTTTGAACAAATAATCATGAAATTTTAGGGAATTAGACATACAATATAGATATCTCCAAAGGCGTGCCTCCAATCTTCGAAGGCTTCCCATATCTCTTATTGTCATTTTGATTTTCAGTCGAATTTTCCTAGTTTAGAGAATGAGGTTTCAAATTAATTTTTTTTTGAACACGACGCAGAAAATATTGCTTGTTGATGACCAAACAATACCCTAATCTATTTCTAGCAAGAAAGCTGGCAAAAAATGTACTTAAACTTTACATCGTTTCGTTACACTATAAATTTATGTATTTCTTGCAAAACACATGTTTCCAATAATGGGACCAACATGCATCACATAAAGTTAAACTTGTTCACGGTCTCAATAGGCAGTGTGGCTGCCACTTGATCTTTCCAAATGCTACTTTGAAACCTCAAAGGTGACAGTTGAATTTCCTCTCAACTCATGCATAACGTGTTTTTCGCGGAGCTCCCACAAAATTCGGGGCTTTCCTTCGGCTTCTTGCGCAATAAAAGCAAATTGGAAGCGAAGCAGACAGAAAATGAAAAGCTTTAATGTGTGCTTGACTTTTACCAGAAAAAAAAATCCGTCTCCCTCTACACCCAACGAATAAATATATACTTTTGCTTGCATCACACTTTTTTTCTAATTTATTCGCTCACTCTCGTTTTAATCGACTTGAAGTGCGTTAACAAAGGAATCAAGTGGAAATGAATAGTTGTCTCTCTGGTAAATGTGCTCAAGTGTTGATTAATATTGGAGTGTGGTGTCAAGCGGAAAGAAATTTGATGCTATCGTATTTGCTGTACACTTGTCGCACGACGACGACCACCACCACCTCTCTCTCCTCGCTCCCTTTAGTCACATAAGTAGTTTGCCAATAAATCTTCTTCTCTTTATACTAATTATGAGGTTTTTTGTGCTCTGCTTCGTTAGCACAAGGACCATCCTTGTTTCCCATGATATCCCGTATTTATTCTATTTTCTCTGCGGGCGCAATTGATATTTGGAGTTGAGAGAAAAGATTTATTGGGTTGAAATTTTGCTAAATGTTTTTCTCTCTCTTTTATATCTCACTTGTGACTTTTTTCGTCTAAAAGCACACACGCTCATTTCGTCACTGATACGAGACGAAGACTTCAAAAAAAATTTATCGCATATGCTCGCCAAACGAATGATTACGCAGTGAAAGGTCTCATTTGTTTCGAAATCACTCAAACTGCCATTTCCATGTCTCCTCTTTTGGCACGGGCTCGGTGATTAATTGTGAGGAAAGAAAGCGTGTTTGTTTGTGAGAGAGAGATGGAGCACCCTTTAAAAAATGTTGTTTTCTTGTGGTATTTATATTTATAAATTTATTTTCAAATACTCTTGTTCCTCGCGACAAGAAAGAGTGTAGCTGTTATTCATGTGATAAATAATTGATCAAATTCCGATCGCCGTTGTTGTTATAATATGCAACATTTTAATAAAATGTTAAAATTTTTATTTTCTGAACTTCACCAAACATTACAAAACAATGGGATAGGAAAATATGAATAATCTAGTAGTAATTTGAGTAATCATAGTCCTCGGCGAGTTCGGCGTCCTCAACATATCCAATGTATCTGTTTAACATCCAAATCTGGTTGTTCACATGTTCCAAGAACATTTCATCGAGGGCGAGAACCCAACTCACAGCAAACAATCCGACAAATTCCATTCCAATTGTGATGTACACGACTATTAGCAAAGAGGGAGGGAGGTGGATCTTCCAGACGATTATCGCGTAAATTACTGACTGAATGAGGAAGGTCATGTAGTATGACGTCGTGAACTTTCCGACTCGTGCATGGAAGCGCTGGAATGGTTGAAAAGTGGTTAAGAATTATTTGTTGATCAGATTAACCTCAATTACAGATTTCAAAGGTTGTTTTACCTCAGGAAAACTGAATAGAAACATGGCTCCAATGACTAGTCCTATCATCGTGGTGACTATCGTCCCAACAACGATCCCCCCGAGGACCAAAGCTAAAAATATGATTTTGAAAGGACAATATTTTTTTCATGACATAACTCATCTTCATAAAGTGTGAAAAAATACGTACACTTGAGCAGATCGTCGACAGACTCCTTGTTGTGAAGGTTAAAGTGAGCGGGAACATGTGAGGCAGCATGAACATTGTAGTTGTGCCAATAACTGAGAACAGCAAGGGCAGTGAACAATTTTGCGAAGGGAAGAACCTAAAAGAAATAAAAAATAGAACAGAGGAAAGAAATCAGTTGCTTTTAACTAGAACTTAAAGTTGAGTTTTTTGGTGCTGGTAGTTACCATGATTATCAAGGAAGCCAGATAAACCTTTATGGGGTTGGATGTTACCCCTTCCAAATCCGTTTCCACTATTGGCTCATCTTGTCTCTCTTCGTCGTGTTCAGGCTGCGCTACGTGATCGGCCATAGTTGCTGAGGGATGATGAATTGTCTTCGAGGGACGTTGACGTTGCAGATATCCTCGTCTTGGGGCTACTTCCTTCTGGAGCTTCCTTCTAGAGCGTCAAGAGAGCTTTGGAATGATGATTGGTTGGTGAAAAATGGTCGCCCTTTTATACTCGGTCCGTTTCAAATTCCAACGAATATGAACAAATGAACTGTTGTCCTAATTTCGAGGTTTTTTAAAGGAAGCTCTCTCCCATTGTTCATTCTTTTTGGTGGAAAGTGTTGCGACATTCAATTGAATTTATGAAAGTTGAGGAACCTTGATTTTTTAAATTTTTAGAGAGAGTTTTTTTTTGAATTGTTCTCCTCAAATCAATTAAAACTCTGACTCATGGAATGTTTGTCTGTCCGTCTATGCATGAACAAACTTTCCAGAAGATCCAGCTGGAAACTTTGGGTTATCTTTTTTTGCTTGAAGATTTTTTCCTCGGGGAATTTCAATGTCCGTACAATCCTTCGCAAAAAAAAATACTTTTGGCATATATGGTTACTCTCATTGGTACATTATTACAGAGTTTCCGCTAGGATTTGTTGGTTGGAAGTATGGATTTTGCAAGGCGTCTAAAGAATTTAAACAATTTATCACTTTATCGCACGGGCGAATTCCTCAGCCAGCTTAGCAAGTCCTACCATCAGCGGTTTACTCTTGCCCAATAAAACTTTCCAAAAAGTGACGGAGAAATCGTAAAGAATCAATCCCATAATATTTTTATGGTCCCTTGTTCCCCCGGATATATATTGTTCTTGTGGCCTTGTCTCAAACTATGAGCGAAATTGTCGCAGGCACTTTTTAAGGCTTATATGACACGAAAAGTGTTATGACGTTCGATATAATCGATAACTTCCGAAAGCCCATTATGACATATAATATCGTCAATTTGTCATTAATTTTTTAAACGGTCGAGTAATATTCTCGAGTCAGCAAACGCTGTATGTATGCAACAGCAGCGAAATAATGAAGAAACTGACATGAACTTCAGCCAGCCTGCTGCAAGTGCAATTGGGGTTTCAATCTCCATCACCTCTCTCTCTCTCTCTCTCTTCCGCAAAGAATGGTCAGGGGAGACTATATTCTCCATGAATCCCGTTGCCAGTGAAGAATGCATCTTCCTCTCCGTCAGTCCTCGACACAAGGCCATTTTCAATCTCGCTGCGATGAACTGCTCAAAGTTTAAAGTAGATTTGGAGAATTGTTAGGGTTGCGCTACCAAAAATGATGTTCACAAATAATCATAAAAATCGAATCACAATAAGTTTCCGTCCAACTTCTCATTGTGATTACTTGGCCGGGTTACACAACGACTCCTCTCAACATCCTCCACATACTCCCGCGTCTAACATTCTTCCCGAGAGTAACAATTGTCGAAAAGGCCTTGCCACATAAAAGTTTATTCTAATTGCCATAAGGAAGCCATCAAAGCTTTAAGTAGCGAATTTTTTTCTTCCTTTTCGCTGATTTTTTTATATATATTTTGTGTCTCTATCCTACGGCTTTTTTACTCCACCATAGGGAAAGTGAGCTGTGTCGAGTGCGAGTCTAAACTACTCTCTCACAACCATGTTTTATAAAATGTAATGTGTGCTTTTGGATTTTCTCTCAAAGTTTTTTAAATCCAGTTTGCTTTTTCACATAGAATTTCTCTCCATCCAAAAAAATATAAATCCACGTCGGGTATACGCGTGCGATATATAAATTTAGGAAGCGAGATATTTTTGTCCTTGTTTAGCCAACTCAAAAAAAAGAAAGTCTACACAGATGAGATATAGGAAGTTCACATAATATTCCCCCCATACATTTATCCATCTACCCAGACCACATTTATAGTCTCTTGTAATTTTCTCCAGTGATGATGATGCAGTATGTAAAGCTAGCTATGCAGTAGTATTTTTTTAGTCTGGCGGGCGAGGAGCACAAGGAAAAGAAATCGCAGTATAACAAGATCAAAAAACAGAGAGAGAGAGAGAGGAGCAGAGATAAACACAATGAGGAAATGCCCCACTCCTCCGTCCACACAACACGAAAAGAGGAGATTCCGCTAGCGACGATGATCACGCCGTATATACTCCTTTTCTCCTCTTTCTCCAGTCTCAATTTCCACCACCACACATCCTACATGGAACGGAGCAGAGAGAGTGGTGTTCTGGAAGCATGTGTACAGCATAAAAAAACAAAGTTTCACTTACTTAGGAACACAAGCATGTCAACATCTTGGCAGTGAACAAAAGGAGGAGAAAAAAGGGGCGACTTGATGTGGAAAAATAAGTCTATTTGCTTCTTGTTGTGTTTACACAGGCATTGGAGAAACATTGCAGCTGCTCCTGCTGCTCCTCTACCGTTTTATGTGCTACATCGCGTTTTTTCTCTCTCTCTCTCTCTCTCTCCTCGTTTTGTTTAGCAACGGTGTCGCCATGGCATACTAACATGATCCTTTTTCCGGGTTGAGGAAACTAGTCGAATGTAGTCATTTTGTCGGTGTTTTTTGTTGTAGAAAATGCGTGCTTGTTCACACGAATTCCAAGTCTCATGTCTGTCCTTTCCCTCAAACTATATATGCATCTTACATCATGTATACCGGCGGTCTGATCATGTTAAATTTGCTGGGTTGATGTTGTAGGCTCTTCCCGCTTACTGCATTCTGTTAGACAAAAAATATATTTTACTCTTTTGAGTGAAGTAAAGTGAGTGAACTGGACCAGGGAGTGAGAGAGGGAAAGCTTGGAGGCTTCGTCACTTCAGCTTAAAGACAACGACAGCTTTCTCGTCGCATGCAAAAAAATAAAGCTGGAGAGCATCATCATGTAGAGAGAGAGAGAGAGAGAGAGAAAGAGAGTAATAAATTCTGTGGATGATTCTAGGGAAAAAGGAGGACAACACACAACATAGAAAAACAGGCCCCACTTACATACGTCTCACTTGGCCACAACTAACTGGATAGAAATGCAAACGAGGCTAGTTTCCAGAGAGAGAGAGAGAGGCATCATCACGTCATTATTGTGCCAAGTGAATAAAAACATATTTAGGGAAAAGTTCACTTCTCGAGATGCAGAGTGGCAGACATATGTATGGGAAGCATGCGAGCAGTTGTGCATGTGAATTGTCAGTAGGAATTATGCGGAATATCATGAGTATTCGAGGATGACAAGGATTTTTCTCCACTCCGCTCTCCAAAATCAGAGATAGACATAGACCATCCACTATTTTCCTCCATCCATGTGACTTTCTCTCCAGACCATATGATAGCTTTTTTTCTCCAGTTCAAAGTCTCCTCGCGTGTTCTCGTGTGGGCCGCTTTCCTTTTGGCTCTAGTACTCGTCCAGCCATCCTCAACTAAATTTCTCTCTCTCTCTCCCATTTCTTGTGTAGCTGAAGGAGGATTCAACTCCAGAGCAGAGTTGAAGGAGTACGAAATTTTAATAACAGGATTGCGTAACTGCATTGAAACTATACGCTTGCTCTCAGCACGGCTTCACTTGTATCGTTGGCTTGATGGGAAACCACTTTAGCCTCTCTCTCTCTCTCTCTCTCTGCCTCTCTTGCAGAAACCACACGCCGGGGAGACGGAATACAGGGGTTTTTCGACTCGACTCTCGACTTAATAGGACATTTGAATTCTGGTCATGTAATCAAATCGCAAATAAAGTTATACACTATACCTCCCCTTCTTTTCCTCGCCGGTCATTTATTCATTAAATGCGCCAAGCTATGGGAAGAGTTGATGAAGTGGATTGATACAGAATGAGAATTGACTCTCTCTCTCTCTATTGAAAAGATGGTTCAAAAGGAAACTGTGGCAAGATGAGGAAATGGTCTGTTGGAAATATTTTTTTATCCTCCATTTGTAAAATTGCTGGGCAAATGATGATAGGTGAACAAAATTTGGAACATATTCCCTCAAAATAAAGTAGGACTTTTTTCCTTGAGACTTGAGACGAATCAATTCACATAATTCATTTCGTTGAAAGAGCGGCGGCCCGTCATAAATACTATGAGGTGATCATAAAGCCCTTCTTGTTGAGATGCACTGCCTATCATCAATCACATAAAAATGGATGCTTCACAAAAAAAAACTTTGTTCACTTCCACTCTTCCACTTCACTGAGCGAAGAGAAAAAGTCTGTTGCATTATTGGCTACTCTATTTATACACGATTTCATGCTCATTTTATACCGACACTCGTGTCCTTCCTTCAGAGAAGGAACTCCCAATGTACAGCCAAGTTGGTAGTTGTTACTCCCACATCAAACTTCAAATGACCACCTGAACTCACCGAGTGAGAGAGAGAGAAAATCATCAAAAAAGAATGTGAAGGTTGCTTTTACTCCCAAAAATAAGTTCACTTTCTCTCGCAGGAGAAAGTAACAATCTCTTTATCCTTTATCCTTCTCTACGTCGACCAAGAAAGACAAGAGTAAAAATGGACAGTGAGACCTTTGTCAGTGTGCAGCACACGTACGAGCTTCCCTCATATTACACACTTTGGATGACATGTGAGTTGGCAGAAATGATAGTGGGAGGAAAGGGCTTCTGTGTCCACGTCCACCAACTTTTTGGCAGTGGATCAAACGCTTTTCATATAATATTGGAGATGTGTGTGTGTGAGTGAGCAACAAACAAGAGAGCAACTCTTGAGTTTCCCTTCTTCCCTAAGTGACTACTTTGTCAGTGCATCTTCTCCATCCTTTTGTGAATGGATGGATGAAGTAATTCATATGTAGGCACGCATTTAATGCACATCATCTGCTCCAAGTTGTGTACTCTCTCTCTCCCCTTTGGAGGCGAGTGTTACACTGGAATCACGTCCATTCATTATGGATTGAATGAGGCTTGGCTGCTTGATACTCTCTCACACACTCACACACGGTGACTTTGCCACTTTTCCCCTTTCAGATCAAATCGCCAGGTTCGCAGAGAAAAAAGAAGGATTGGATCATTGCAAAAAAGAGACGCGTCAGATAGTTCCATTTCGGGAGCGCACATGTGGACAGTAAACAAACATCAAATGTGGAAGCGAAATGATGGAAGCGATTCGTGAGAGAGGAACAAAAAAGCAAAACGAGTATCGTGTCTCTAAAAAAAGATAAATAAAAAATTGATTCACATATTGCAACTCCTCCTCCATCAATCAACCAAAAAAATGAACCCCAGCAAAAATGTCCTCTTATTTAGGTATCCTGAAGGACCACACAATTATCATCCCCTTTCCTCTATGCTCATATATAAATACATACGTTCTCGAATTGACTTTGGTGGCCCAGTGTCACTGTCGGATGACTTGAAAGGGGAAACATACATGGACTGTTTGTAAGAGTTTATGTACGTCAGCTGCCTACAAAAACCAACATCGAAGAAAATACTAGCTTTTCGCCTTCGAGCTTTCTGCACCGTGGAAAAAGGTATCTTATAAAAGTGAGACGAATGCAAACTGACACATGCTTGACAGAACGTGTTCAAAATATAAAAAATATGAGGAGGGCTGTTCAGAGGTGTGCGAAGTTGAAAGAGCCTTGGTTCTAAGGGTTTTTGGTGAGCTTCGTCCTGTTCAATTTAGAGTCGTTAACAATAACAAAAGATGAGAAGTAATCCTTGAAATATTTTGCAATATACTGATTCAGTATTAAGCTGTCCTTAAGGGATTACAACGCTGATTTCAAACTCAGGAAAATTAATATTTTAAATTTTGCACATACATACGTTCATTAATTTATATTACATGCGCTTCTCGAACTCTTTCTTTAGGTATTTTCTACGGACATGTGCTTTTGTTGGTGGGAAGATTTGCGCACCTCTAAAAAATCTATTTTTAGTATGTTATTAAGGAAAGGAAAATGGATCGGCAGTAATCTTAATGTGTATAATAGTTAAATAAGACTCACGAGCGTGCTTACTCGGCTAAATGTGCCTTAAAAGGAGATAAACACAATAATGGGATAAACATGATATGTACGTTGCAGTTTCCAATTCACGCAGAGAGAGAGAGAGAGAGGGAGAGGTTGGT
>JAQFZW010003787.1:0-11941 GCA_034687055.1 Heteromurus nitidus | reverse complement strand
ATCATAACGTACCAGCATGTTATTTACATAACCTGACTAGTCTGATTGAAGTTTCCATAGGGTTTAGCAGTCTTGACCAAAACGACAAAATTAGTATATTCTGGGGATTATACAAACGTATATTTTTCAAAAATGATGCTATATAGTGCCGGCAACATGTTTTGGTGGAATCAAAATGTCCACATTGTCATGTCACATGAAATATTGGCTAACATGCGACGTTCAACGTAGTATCATGATGTCAGCGGTCCTGCGTATAACTGTCAAGTCGAATCGAAAGTAAAACACTTGACACTTTCTTTGTTTATACACACAATCTTCATGTGTAATTTTATTGCGGAGTCTTTCATTCAGTAATGTATATAATCTCATCACCAGTCGTTCGTTAACCTATGCCATGTTTACGTTTTATTTCATGTGTAATTATTTATTTATTTTATTGTTTCATTTTTAGCGTCACACTTAGTATTGCTAACTAACTGGCCATAGACAGTTAAAGGACTAACCCCAAAGCAAAAATGGCTACCCTGGAAAATAGACTGGAATTGAAAATAATTACGCTTGAACATCGATTAGCTCTTGTGGAGCGGTTTATAGAACTCAGGTTTTGTACGTTGAAATTTCAATTCTTACAATTTCAAGAATTTTTCATTTTCAACTTAACGAAATTCCTAATTTGATTGAGTCTTGTATTTGAATCTGTTTTCAGGTGAAACATTTCGTGATTTTTCAATAAGGAGTTCTCTTAGTGGATTTAATCCTGGAAATAATCCAGATGGAGGTGGGTTCTTTAATAATGGAGGAAATTCGAGTCATGATTCAAGTAGGAGATACAATAGCATTGGAGGTCAAGGAACCATCGCACCAAGTCAAGGTTCCTTCCAGATTACAAAGCCTAGCTATAACAGTTCGCAGAGTTCTGGATTAGCAAGATGTGAAACCGACGTGGTCTCGAGTGACTATTCAAGATGTCAAGATTCGCCCGCTGCTTCTAGTGTTTCCAGTGGAGTCCCTGCAAACCAAACTATTTCGGAGCTAGAAAATGTCAGCGAACATGAGGCAGTTTCACTTGCGTCCTTGCACGACAATAACAATGAAAAAATTGAGCAGCCTGAAAGTATTCAAAACCATTCTCATGTTCAGGAAATGGATATTGATGTGGAAAATACGACGAATGACATCCCCAACGATCAAGGAGTGCCTTTAGACATAGCTAAGGAATCTTTGGAGTCATTGGAGGTGCCCCTGTCAACAAATGACCACGCTACAGTAATTAGCGTTAAAGATGTCGTCTCCTCAGATAATGAGAAACAAGAAGTCAAAACTCTTGCTCCGGAATTCAATGTTCATGACATTGAGCCACTTACTGCTACCGAGAATTCTTCAAATGTAGAAGCTGTAGACATTTCTGCAAGTGGCGAGCTTTCATCAGATGCTGGCGTGGATGCTCAGTGCAAAAGTTCTGTCGACGGAAAGTTTTCATCCGATTCTAAGGTGGATGACAGTGGAAACGTGTCATCGGATGATGATGACGATGTTGATCAAAGCAAAAGTCCTGACAACACGGTGCAAAATGAACAAACTTCTTCTTCTGACAGCAATAACACAAACACTGCAATTATACAAGAAGCTGAGCGGACTTCAGTGATAAACATAATCGAAGGAGAATCTGTAAACAATTCCAACCGAGACCCGGAAACTGCTCTAAATTCGCAATCAAGATCCCCATCCACCAGTAGCGAAGAGAGCAACGACAGCATTATTGTCCTGAGCAGTGATGAAGAAGTTGAAAGAAGTAGCCCGGATAAGACCATTGTAAAGAACGTGCTAACAAACAAGAACAACAATTCGGTTCCTGCACCTGCACCAGGCGTTAGAGTAGCACAACTAGTGACCACCAAGAAAATCGGAAATAGCATATCTTACACTCTACCTGGAGTGAATGGATCCGTAAGACTTTTAGCATTTAACAATGGAGCGAAGGCGCAGAGTTTACGGATTTTATCAATGAAACGAGTAGGACCAAGTCCAAGCACTTCTAAGCAGATTCTAAGGCGAAAATCTGTAACAGCTACTAGCACAAGACAGGAAAGCTCCGGTAGCTCATTGAAGTCATCTCTCGCTCGACAAGACAAGTCTCGTAGAAAGCCTAGCGTTAGCTCAGACTCAGACAGCAGTGATCAGAGTTCATACCCCGAGGCGAATTTGTTCATCCCTGAAGTTGTTCTGGATGAGGAGGAAAGTATCGATGATGAAAGTAGTAGAGGGGGTGGTAATAGAACAAAATCTGTAAATGGCATGCAGACAGGGAAGAAGGGCTCCTCCAAATGCTCAAAGTCGCAGAAGTTGGAGAAGCAAAAATTGAAAAACACATCCAACTCGAAGGTCATTAACAACATCAGTAGTGCGAGCATGACCGTTCCCATTGCCATAATAGAAGATGCACCCGATGACGTTTTGGAGTCAGCTTTGCCGAAGAAATCTCTGATGCTTTCCCCACAAGGCCGGAAACCACCACCATTACTTCCTTGTCCAGCTGTATCACTGTCCCAGAACACCCTGTGCCAAGATCGTTCCTTTGAAGAAGGACAATCAGGCACTTCGCTACACAATCCGGATGGAGTTGTGAACGACGAGGAAAGAACAGGTTCATTTTGCGAAATTAAATTAATGTAGTTAAAATATGACAATTTATTTATGCAGGTAATTTTAATATTGTAGGGGCGATTTCACCAGATCCTCCTTCCTTAATTGCTATAAGCGAAAAGGAAGGAACAGAATCAACAAGTGCTGCAAAAGACGTTGAAACCAAAGCTGTTATTGAAGGTGCTGAAGGTAGGATGTAAACTGAAAGAAGCATGATGCGTTTACTAACCCACCATTCTTCATCATAAATGTGGATTGTTTGTGTTATAGAAATCGACGAAGAACAGAGTGATATATGTGGCGATAATGAGCCACCAATGCCAATTTTATCCGCAGCTTCGTCGCACGATGAAGCAGTGCTCCCACATGTAGAAGGAGAAGGAACTCACCCGACTTCATCAGTACACCAAGAAAAAAACGATGTGAAAAGCAAAGAAGCAGGTAGTCAAGAAATCGAAGCGGAAGTATCAAACACCGCTTCTTCTGCTATTATACAAGAAACGGAGACCGAAAAGGTGAAAGACGCCGAGGAAGCAACGACGACTGGTCAGAATAACACAAAACAGAAATCCACTGGAAGTCACAATCAGTCAGCCGAACTTGACCTGGATCTTTCCGAATTTAGCTTTGATCGGAAATGCAGAAAGAAACTATTCTATTGTATTGTATGTGAATCCAGCTTCAAAACCGAGGAAAGCCTAGATGATCATTATAGAATGCTTCATATTGAATCTAATGACGAATACGAATCTGCTGCAACGGCAGATGAAACAGATGAAAGACATCCTCACAAAAAACGGAACAAGCGTCAGAGGAAAAAAGCACCAAAATCTAGAAATTCGGGATCGAGAAAAAAGTCCTCGGATAAGACTGAAGATGATACAGAAGAAGAAGAAGATTATGATGATCACTCTAGAATTATTGAGACTGAAACAACGGGAACAAACAAAGCAAAAGCGAATTATCGATTGTGTCCTTACTGTGGTGATTCTGTAGCAGTGAAACAAAGATTTCGTCACTTGACCTCTAAGCGTTGTAAAATTACACCTGAGCAGTTAGCCATCGAGAAGTCTCAGAAAGGGAAAGTCACCTGGGAGCTCGTTTCTCCAGAAACCCGTGCGAGCGGAAAATCTCGATCCTCAGGTGTGCAAGCACATTCGTCAGCTAATCCACCTAAAAGTGTACTTACACATGATTCTGTCAGCTCAGGGTCCCCGCCCTCTTTTGAAAACGCCGTGATAAAAGCAAGTACGAGCAGGCGGACTAATAATCATGCAGGAAAAGGAGCGAAAGTCAACCCAAGGAGGACTTATAATAGTGGCATATCCAGTGACCTCGACAATTCCGAGCATGAGAATGGTCCCGTAACGAAGAAAATGAAAAATGAGGATACTTCTACAACGGCCGGTAGTCCTAATAATGAAAATGTAGACCCATTCGATGGCAGTCTTGCTGATGATGACAATCAAACTATATATGACGATTTTGACGAACTCCAAATATCCGTGGCAGGTGGTGGCTCGTTGAATACGAACATGATAGGGGACAAGACACCTATGGAAGTCGACTGTTCAAGTGTTCTTGACGAAACCATTATTCAAGAAGGGTTCAATTTATCAATGGACACCGAAGTCTTGTCGGAAGGTGACTCTAGCGTGACAGAAAATCCAGGTTCACAAGACTCCAAAGGACAAGCACTTCCTTCAAATACCGCCGAAAATAGTAATGCCGTGTCAGCAACTGTTTGGGGGATGCAAACGGTTTTCTGTCCGTCTTGTAGCAAAGGAATGCTGCGAAAAAGTCTTGAACGTCATTTGAAGGAAAGGTGTAAAGGTGTTCAGAATAGAAAGAATCCTGTTGAGGATCCATCCGAAATGATATGTAAGTATGAGGATTGTGGGTATATTCCCAAAAACCACAAAGCGTATCAGTATCACTTGACCATCCATCCTTTAGATAGGGGTTCCCCTTGTCCAATTTGTAAAAAGGTATTCATAGAAGGGCTTAATTTACAGGATCATTTGAAGACTCATCAAATCAACGTTCCCCACGATGCCACTTTGGTTTCTATATTACAAAGCAAGAGACTCCAACCCAAGGTTGTGGTTACAAAACTTAGTACTGAATAGTTTAAGTCAAAGTGGTATTTTATACCGTACCAACCAGTGCTAATTGTACACGTTTATTCTTAATTCCTTGTCCTATTATGCTGTTTTCTGAAACTATAGAACTGAATTATTTTGAGAAGCAAAGAATGAAGAAGTGACGACGCTTGAAGGTGTTCAGAAATTACCAGTTTGCTACTAGAATAAGTATTCACTATTGTCCATTGTCCCGGTTCTCTGTGCTACTTCGCAAAGAAAATTGAAGCTTGGATTCTTGCTTTGGGGTTTGGAGCCTGATAGCCTGAACCTGTTCCAAGATTATGAAGTATTTCAGAGGAAGCATAGTCAAACACTGGAAGTTTCACCGTGTGTTGTCAGTTGTGGTATTGCTCCCACACATTTATAATGTTCACGTAACTATAAACCAATATTAATTTTGTTTACATGCATATCTTTTTATCTTTTATGTTATTTTCATACTTTTGTGTTTTCGTACACTAATACTAAATACAAATACATATAAATAAAATATTTTAGCAATATTCCTGTTTTCGCAATACGATGTCATAAAAGTATTGAGACTATAGTTTGTAGTGTTATAAGTTTTATATATAGTATATAATATTGCCAATTATCGACTGCATTAGCTTACACCTATAACACTACGATGTGAAAAGTTGGTTGAGACATCATCTTTAAAGAATTACGCCCGTTCCGAAGGAACGGACAGACAATCTGTAAGCAAACGATAGCCGGAAATGTGATCCTCCTCATCGTTCAACATTAGATTAAAATACGCATTACATTTTGTAATTGTAAATCCCTTTTGGGACACACTCAAACTCATACTTAACGGTGGTCCGAGTTTAAAGTCCAAATCTGTAGGTATCAAAGGTAAGGAAGGATAAGAATAAGGATGGATGGATTTTTAATTACGTACCATTTAACATCATAGTCTCTTATATTTTTAAGAAATGGAATGCCAGTACAGTCAAGAAATATTTCAATAAAGCAGAGTATTGTATAATGCGATTTCTACAATTAAAAAAGTGAAGTAAAATCATTAATTTTTGGGAGTTATTCCCGTTCTCCGTCATCGAGACACAAGCTACAAGATTTTGTTGGAGGAAGACAGAATCCACTTTGCCCCAAAGCCAACTTCACAACAACACAAAAAACAACTCGATCTAACTCATCACTACATCAGAGAGGCATATAGGCAATTGGCATTTGGAAATGTATTTTGTTGCCGAGTTGAGCATGAGCATCGGAGACAAGTAAACAAAAAAGTTGTTACGAGAAGCATTCTAAATTCTTATTTTTACGGATTACGGAGCAAAGTTAAAGTTGACAGAAGTTAGGCAGAAGATCCTCCGCTATCCCTTGCAATTGGCATTTGGTTTTAACAGTAGTTTGATTAGTAAAATATAGCGTTTCACAAAATGGCCGACTTGGACAAGGCGAACGTGGTCACTGAAGAGAGTACAAAAAGTAGTGGAGATGCGACCACTGCTGCAGCAGAAGTTGTTGACAGTGTCAAGACCGTTACTACTGGCCGTACGGAAGAGTCAAAGGTTGTGGTGAAAGTCGAATCTTGTGAGATCGTGGGCGATAAAGCGGAGGAAGGTGATAAGGACGACGACTCGAAAAATACATCCACCAGCATTCCAGAAACGACACAGGGTTCCAGTAATTCTCCCATGAAAACACTGAAAACAGAGGTGAAGGCTGAAAAAGGTGTTAAAACACAGGAAGGGGAGAGCGAAGGGTTCCTTGTGGAAGAAGCTGATGGGGATGATGACGAAAATGACGTTAGTGGGCTAAATGGTACAAGGCTCTCTGGGATTGAAAAGATGGAGGAGGGCGGAGAAAGTGAGTCTGGAGGCTGTACAGTTTAGTGATTTTTTGGCGTAAACATGCAACATTCGGCAGTTAATTTGGTTCACTCTACTTTACAGATATTATAGGATCTACGAATGGAACTGCCGAGACAAGCAATAATGTGGAGCGTACCTCTGTGGAACCAAATGTCAGCAGCTGCGGCTGTGATCATGCCGAAGAAAATAAAATGCTCCGGAAAGCTGTTCTCGAACTATGTGAAAGGCAAGACATTGTTGAGGAATTTATTGAGGTTCACAATGGTGAGTAGTAGTAGCATTCATTGTTAAAGTAATTCCATTTGGTGCGATATGTGCGGAAGAAACGGTGTGAAATATCTAATTCATGTACAACTTCCAGAGGAAAAGTTTGAAAAATTCTTGGCGCAGCGGCAACGATTAGTGGATGTAATGGGTCTTGGTACCCAGCACCAAGATACGGATGTCATTGATGGAAAGCGAGGCCCAAAGTCTGTAGAACTTGTTGGATTGCTAAAACTTATAAATGGTGAGATAATGTCGCCTTAATTGGTTTGTCATTTTTCACATTCTTGAATTCATACCACAAAAATATATGAATTTTGAACGTTGAACCCCTGTTTCACTGAACAGCTCAGAACAACGAGAAACCTGCTAGTGACTCCCAATCATCAAGTAGTAAAAGTTCTCCAGGAAAATCTCGGAGCAACCAGGGAAAGAATGAGCATAATCATACAAAGTCATCATCTGGACCAGGAAACTCTTCCACGAATAAGAGACACGTCCAATTTTCTCCTACTTCTGAACCTCAGGTGAAAAAACAGAGGAAACCCTGTTACTCCTGCTACATGGACAGCCACCTCGTCATTGATTGTCCATACAGAGGTCAGAAATCTGCAGGAGTTCAACAGGAAATTGCAGATCGGCGACGAGCACACTTTTCATCGTCGGGAAATGCTCAACGGGGCAATCAACGCAGGAGATAACTAATTATGTTTCCGAACTCATAGTTAGGTTTCAAATTATCATGTCAAATAGTTCTTAAGAAATATACGTTAGTTGTCGTTTACCTCATTTTTGCATTTATGAATATAATTTATTCTCAAATTCTTAAGCATATATATGTTAGATGAAACTACTTTTACTAAATAAAGGAGCCTCAACCAGCTCTTGGGGAATATTTTCGTAAATTCATTATAATTAAAAAATCATTTTCCAGCACATCGATCCGATAAAAATGTACTTTATTTTGATGAGGAGATGCGAGAATGCAATAGAAGAGCACTTAGAGCACTCGGCACCCCATTCGTCAAAGGATATACACGCATACGTGGTCTCATGCTATACTCGGCATGCATGTGCAATGTACACAAACAACAAATCCGATAATAAAAACACTTCTTCACATTTATTCTCACGCATCAGATCGAAGGCTGACTTCTCAGATGTGTTGTCATAAATTGCAAATAAATAGTCACTTTTCTCGCTCTGCTCCAATTTTCTACTGAAATACTACAACAGGAGTTGACATCGGTTATCTTGTCATCCAGGTAGGTATTGCGTATGGTATGGGTTAAGTGGTTAACAGTGTAATACATGTTTAATTACAAGAGAAATGTGTGCCCACGTTATCGAATTAATTATACTTTTACCTGTTCATGATTACTCATTCACATGCCTCATAACAATGTATTGCTTTTGGTTTTTAATTTTATCAGTGAATTTGAACCTGGAAGGCATTAGTTATGGCTGATTCTGAGGCAGACAAGGATAAGAGCCAGGATAAAACCCGTCTGGAAGTAATGGAGGTCGATGGTTCAGGGTTGGAGGTGGCCGACAGTCTAGTTACTCCGGAAGAGTATGCTACGCCAACTAATGAAGAAGCTGGTGGAGGTGGAGACTTCACAGAAAAGCCAACAACTCCTGAAGCAAGCGGTAAAGAAGAAGTGAAGAAAAGCACTTCTGAAGAGGATCTTAGCGGACCTGGAGCGAAGAAGGAGGGGAGTGACGATAAAGATCATGAATTTGTTGTGGAGGAGGAGACTGGGGCGGATGGTGATGATAGCGAAGATGATGAGACGATTCCTGTAGTGAAATCTGGTACTTTATAGACAAAAATTTTGAAACCCCTGAAATATTGTGTACGCTGCTAGTTTATTTATAATATCGGAAAATATATGTGTACTTACAACTTCTCATTTCAGAGTCACCGAAGTCGAGTGTCAAGACGGTGACTGCAAACAAAAAAGAGACTGAAAATATTGCGGGGAAGTCTGAAGAATCTGAAGAAAAAGTCAACACTGACGACGATGTCATTCTTGTGAATCCACTTTTTGGGAAGCCCTCTGCTAAAAATAATATTCCTGTGTACAACGTTGACGATAGTGACAGTTGTGAGTCTGGAAGTGAGCAGGACTTTTCTGCGGACGTGAATGTGAGCAACTTCAATGAAAATAACGTTGGTGTCCACAGTTGGAAAGGTGTCGAAGAACTTAATCAGAGTGGCGGACAACCCGGGGAGACTTGCGGTTGCGAATGTTATCATGAAAAGAGGATTTTGGTGAATGAGATTGAACGACTTCGCAAAGCTGTCTTTGAACTGAGTGAAAGGCATTCTGTGTTGGAGGATTATGTTGAAGTCGAATTTGGTAAAAAGAAAGTTTATTAGTAAAACAAAAAGTAGGAATAATGAAAATTAATATTAATGCACCCCTTCTTAATTCATAATTTTCAGGAGATGGATTCGAAAAGTTTATGAGAAATCGAGAGCACCTCGTAAAAATGGGATTCGGATCAAACGAATCTACGGAAGACGTTATTGATGGGAAACGAAGTTCCAAATCTTCTGAGCTTGTCGAATTACTAAAAATGATTAAAGGTATGCCCGTATGCCATACATGTAGGGCGTATGGTATGCTTTGTGTAAGCTATTTGCTAATAATATCCATTTTCTAATTTGTGACATGTTCAATTTAGAACAAGCAGAAGCAGACGGTGATAAAAGCGGCGAATCCGGGACATCTAATACGAAAGCTAGTTCAGTGCGTAGTGAATCTTCTGTATCTCAGTACAAATCTTTGGCGAATAGTGGGGAACGGCAGCGGCCAAACTCGAGCAAACAACCGAAGCCGAAGCCAATTCCTAGCATCAGTTCGGACCGGTCTGAATTTGGACGCGGTGGTGGTGGTGCGATGGGTTATCAACAACGACAAGCGCAAGGAAAGGAATATTTGTCAAGGAATCCTGGTCCCGGAGGGTATCAGTATCAACAGCAGCATGTTATGGCAGCACCTCAATCTGCCTTAACATCTTCGCAATCCCGGCATTACTACGACAGCATGTACGCTAACGCAATTAGCGGGGGATATGGTAATGTCAGTAATAGCCGAGATTATATCACCGCTGTTGGAAGGAACGATGTGATGGCAGCATCAATGCCGTTCGGATTTGGACACAATTCGAGTAGTGGCTACCGAAATATGCCTGTTCAAAGAAACACTGTCGGATATGAAGAGAGCAGGGAGTCGAAGAAGGAAAGGAAGAGGAAGCGTAAGTCTGAAAACTCAGAAAGTGGAAGCAACACCAGCACTGGCACTGGCACGTCCTCCATCACAAGGGCTGCTGCTACTTCTGGGGCAAAACATTATGATACAACTGATTCGCGACCACAAACTATAGATGACATCAATCCAAGCACAAAACGTATTTGTGTGATTTGTTCCAAAATCTTTGGACGAAAAAGTTTCCGCGACCATCTCATGATTCATCAAGGTGTCCGTATGGAATGCCCTCTGTGCAAAGAAGAATATTTGCACAGAAAGAAATTGAGGTTACATATGAGAGACGAGCATAATATATCCATGTCAGACTCCGCAGTGCAACTGGATGAAATGTTTAAGAAGATCGATCTAGAGTTTGGCCCAATCGTGAACAAAATGTTAGGAGAAAGTCAGACTCCAACGAAGCAACAGATAATAGCTTACAATGCAGAGGTTCTCAAACAGAATCCAAGTAAGCCATCCGGTAACGGAGATAACTTTATCAAACCCAATCCTGCAGCAAGATCTGGAGGTGCACCAAAGAATGCTTCGACAGGGAACCCTGCAGCGCCCGGAACAAGAGTGTCAAATAATCAACAACAGAGACAGAAGCAAAAACAATTCAATTCAAACCCTAACAATTCCAGTGCTCCAGACTTATATGGACCAGGTGGATATGCACAATACGCAGCTCGGTACTTGCAACAAAGGTCTGCCGCCCAACCCCAGCGTTTATATACACCGTTCTAATCTAACCTGATAGTACGAAGATACCTCTAACTCACTAGGAAATATAGACGAATATGAGCATGGAATTCGTTTACTATTGTTATGATTTAATAGATTTAGTTTAGTTCTTTAGTTTAGCATGCGATTTAGAAACATTAGTTGTTTTTTGTTACTGGAATCCTGGATTAAGTTTGCATTTAAATTTAAATTTAAATAAGAAGCATGTGTTATTTATGTTATAAAAATATAAACCATATACAAGATTTTTGTGAATCGAATAACTTGTTATATCGTCGTCGTCGACATTTACAACAATGGGGGCCATGGGGCTCAGCAAAAAATACAATGGTGATTGAGATAATCACTCGCTTGATGTGATTGCAGTGATTGCATTGCAGTGATTTGAAAGTCTCCCCAATTCTTGATTTTTGTACAAGCTCTTTGCTAACTTACAGGATTCTAACGAACTAAGCACTAATTATGCCTGCACATACAATGTGTGGTTGTTTCTCAGACTGGGTTAATTATGCGCATGCGCAACTGTGGAGTATTCAGTACCACGTTAATAAAAATGTGAGCATTAAAATTAAAATATATCTTTATCTATTCCTGATCACGTGTGTATTTATATGCATTTTACGACATTACTGTCCTACAAAGCCACTATTCATTAGTACAACTTGAGTTGTTACACCAAGACGTATTAGGTATATACTCGTCAGGTCGAATCAAAATTTGGAATAAAGAACAGTGCTACAAATTGATTCAGGCTTTAGAGTGCATTTAAAATGACGTCAATTTATTGTTTCACATATAAAAATAATAGCGATAAACGTATTATAAAAAAGGACGTGTTTCGAAGAAATATCACAAACAATGCGCATCATCCATTGAATAATTCTGAATATTACAAACAATTGGGAGAAAAGGGGATTCGTTTTTAGTATGAGGAACGAACGAAAGTTGGCTCAACAACTCGGACAACTGGAGCATCGTAAGATGATCGGATAAGTGGGGCATCGTAAGATGATCGGACAACGACGGCAGGTGCGTCATAACCGTAATC
>JAQFZW010003786.1:0-11944 GCA_034687055.1 Heteromurus nitidus | reverse complement strand
CGCAACCTGCACCGCTGCTCACCGAATTGAGTGTGCAAATAATAATGCAAGTAATAATTTGGGGAAAATGTTGCCGAATATTTTGAGAACCTCACTTTGTGCTTTTACCCTCCAAGTATTCTACTTGTCACCTTTTGCTAATATTCTAACCGTAGCTGACATAATTATGCACAGCGGTTCATTTCGGGATTTGTATGACAAGAGTATTATTACCGGTCGAGAAAAGATTTTCAACCATTATTTAAATGGCCCAAGTCCCCAATTTGGACCTGAATCCGATATTATAAATCTTGACGCATACTTAACTCCATTCAAAACGTGCTTGGTTCACATCACAAACTACGAAGGCGTCAATGTCCAGCCTCTGACTTTTCCAGTGATACTAAGGGAACCAAAACCATTTCTACTGACAATCAACGAATCAAGATACGGAGAACACTTATTTATGGGGCCAAAGAATCTGGAGATGAGAAACATGTCACTGAGCGGCGAATGTCCATTTTCCTCCCTACTCGAAGGATACATCATTAGGGCATACCCTGGACGTTCAAGTAGAGGAATTTGTTTGCGAATCAAGTTTTCCCAATTTCTCTCGAAAACTCGACCATGGCACTGTTTAGCAAGTGTTGCGTTACACATTCCGGAATATATTTACAGAGTGCCTCCCCCGCTTGTAGATGATAACAAGGCTTATTTGGCGAATAGTTACGACTTCCAAGGGATTTTCGCGAAGAATTCCGTGTTGGAGAATTTGAACATTAATGATCTGTGGAAGTACGATCAATTTACACACATATTTCCATCCGGCAACAAGTTCAACATTCTTGTCGAGAACCAACAGCAAAATCGATGGAAATACTTGACAAAATGGATTTTCCTTGATGAAAGTGACCAAAGTTATGGCCTAGGCTCGAAAACCTTTCACAACTATTTACTCTTGATAGCGCTTCGAGTTCATATGCCTCAACCACATGGAAATGGGGTAATTCACGATGTAGCCTTCGTCGCGTATCTCAGGATTTGCCTTTCGTGTTTCTCCGTCGACTCCAACGGCACCGAAATTATAAAATTTTCCGAAAACCAATTGAAGGCGATGACGTTGGACACACTTATTTATAAAGTGGATTCCTTAGAGAACTCAGCGTATCAGCGAATTCACTTTGAGTTCAGGGAGGATGGTGACTTTGGAAATGAGGACTTGACCACCCACCTCCAAGGGTGTGTACCTCCGAAAACAACGACGACTGATAGTTCGCATAAGGCGAAATTCAATCTCGCCTTGAACGGTTATGTGAGCGTGATGACTAACGTTATCCGGAATTATAGTTTTAAGGGACACTGGCAAGGAAGTGACATGGTAACATTTCTTTGTTCAAATGGGCAAAGTTCTGGGACGAAGATCGTCCCCCATTATTTTGGCACACCAACGCTCGGATTGGAACTGAGAAAGGCATTCGGAAGCAAATACCACTTCCTTCCGTTTCCAGTCCACGACGCCAAGCTCTCGTTCCGATTCGTCAGCTGTGGAACACCATCTGACAGCGATTTGCCATTTCGTGAGTTGGTCTACATTTTCGACGTCTACATTTGGGCATTCTGTGTGGCCATTATTATTCTATTATTGCCACTGGCTTTGGACTTTGTTGAAAGATTTGAAGCACGAATGAGAAATAAAGAGAAAACAGCCTTGTTCCAACGGCCGTCTCTTGTTTCCATATTGAAGAAGATTCCTTTCCGCAAAATAATGCAGCCAGTTCGAGTCCTTCTTGAACAAGGGGACGCGTTCACAAATTCGCAAGTCAGCAGCTCTTCACTACGAGTGGCAATAGCAGCTTTTATCATTTCGGCGATTATCCTGAGCAACGCGTACAAAAACGACAATGTGTACAATGTGATCGCTCCGAGGAAAGTAGTTCCGTACGAGTTGCTCCCTCAGTTGAAACGAGATGGGTTCGATATATTTTCAAGGATCGTAGACGTCAACAACTATCGTCATATTTTCAGAATAATAGACAGAGATAAAAGGAACGCAACATTCCCGCTTGGGAATAGTGGCCACGAACTGCAAATGTGTTTTTCAGACGGAGCATGCGAAGGATCAAAGCTTACTGTAGTCATCAGCGAGCTCCAACATCTTCTCACCTCATTTAAAAGGGACTTTCAATTTTGGAGAGAAGAATTTGAAAACATGAGCCTACTTTTGCATGATACGAAGCTATTGTCAAATACTCCCGACTTTGTGAACGAGCTACGACGCATCCATGCTATGGGGAGTACATATGATCGCTATGGTATGCCATCTCTGCAAGAACCCTTCATGAGAATGCAAAGCGAAGGATTGCTCCAGCAACTACATCGTTGCAACAAAACCGCTCTCGTCGTTCCAGGACAACTGGCATTTGACATTTCGAAAACATTGTTGAAGCAAGGCCACAAAGAGGTATTTGTCGGCAAGGACGACCTCCTGCAACAAGAGATTGGATTTTCCGTGCGGGGATGGCTGCCTCAATTTCTTGTCAAGAGATTGTTCTCAGTTGCGCAGTCAGGATTGTGGAAAAGGTGGAGTCAGCTTATTAGAGGCCTTGATGAGAATGAGCTGTTGGCAAATGTAGTTTTGAAGACACCTTCAATGACAGGGAACATCACGATACTTTTCCTGGTTCTCTTGGGCGGATTGGCGTGTGCTTGTGTCGGGTTTGCTTTTGAAATGAGACAAGCAGCATTGACCTTGTTGAAGAGGGTGGCAATTTTTTTAAAAACAATGTCGAATTCGATACTTCAAATTTTAGTAATCAGCAAGACGTTTCTAATAACAATGTGGAAAGCGTTTCTATGAAGGAAGGTTTGCAAGTATTAAGCCTTGATGAAATTTAGGGTTCCCATTTCGTTCAAAATATATTTTGCGTCAATTTTTATCCATCACCGATACGTTTAAGATCCATTATTTAATTAGATTGATTAAGGTTGTTGAAGACAACAAGAATATATTTCCGATCGTATGTATTCATAATGCACATATCCCTTCATTACATCAGTCGACCATCAGTGAATAATGGTTATGCAAAGTCCCTATATCAACAGATAACGTTGGAATAGTGCGCCGCAGCACCACAATTTCTCGCTACAATTAATTCCGCCTCACCTCCATCTGCACAGTTCATAGAGTTCCTTGTATGAAAATGAAGTCAACCTGTCGTTACGCAGAACGGTGATTAGATACGATCTATCATTTATCGTCTGCTACAATTGTGCATTCAACGAATTCATGTGAATATTCCTCAGGAAAGAAACAGTTGTCACTTACTTGTTATGTGCATACTTTACTTAAATACTTAGCATAATCATAGTAGTACATTATTTATGCGTCGATACTGAATAGTAAACAGAAAATTTGTAAATGGAGTCAGGCCAGGTGAAACGGATTTTTAAATACAAAAGCCATCAATGTGAGAGCAGTGTTCAACGCGTAAAAAATCTACATCAATTGAGTCTGATCTGGTGGAACGTGGAAGTGGGCCAATAAGTTAACAGAATTTTAAACTGTGCCAGTTGTAGACGAGATTATTTTATTATTCAATAATTTCAATATGCTTACACATCCAATATTGAAAAGGCATGGCAGGGCAAAGTTTGAATTAATGTGACTATTAAAAACCTTTAACTTTGTACTGCGAACATGCGGGTAAGCCAATTACAATGCACATAAATAATTCAGTAGACTTGGCTTCTTTTTCGTTGTATTTCAAATTCGTAAACGAGGAACTGACAAATAAATGTGATTTTTATCTGTTCTAGAATCTAACTATTATCAACGTTTTTAAAATTTCTGACGACAATTAACTACTCTACAACGTGATACAGGCACAACCGAGTTGATTTGCACAAGAATCTCTGAACGTCAACGTCAACCCATGTAAGTTTGTGAGACTATTTTTTCCAGTAGAAATATTCAATACATTGAATTTATTCGGGTTTTAATAAAATATTTCCAGAATATTCTTTTGAAATGGGAGTCTACAGCACTAGATCTGTGAGATTCATAGTGTTTGTGTTCGTGGCAACAATTTTCTCGTCTGGATTTCCACTTGTTCAGTGCGATACTTGTCTTCCAGTTCCGTCAATAATTTCTCAACAAATGGACAAAAGTTTGTTTACGAAACTATGCTATGCCTGCAAAATACCTTGGTCCCAATCTCCTCTCGCAGTCGGAACATGAGCTGCGCCCAGTTGCGAAATTTTGCGTTTGATTCTCACGCCGAGTGTTACACCCAAGGAAAACATAACTTTTGCTCGTTGAGCGTAAGTGATATTTTGTTATTAGTGAGGAACATCAGTGATGAAATTTTTGACTTTGACAATTATAAGACAATTGGACAAATTCTTGCCACTTGTGGTCTTGACAAATTTCGACAGTTGGCGTTGGCGGCAAAATATTTTTAAGATGCGCAACAATTTTGAATGCTTTCATAATTATTAAAATTTATTAATGTTTTATCATGTAACTGGGGAGAATTTGAGAGAACCATCAAATTCAACTATGAATGCTGTGAATTTTTTGAGTAAAACGTTGGAATGATTATCATGTATTTCACAATTTTTTTTACAAAAATTATCCGATGCTTTTACATCATATTCGTTTCAGCTTTCAACTTGTCTTCCATTGTTTCGTATGGTGGGTGTTCTGATTCCAGCAGAACATTTAAGTAGGAATTTGTGAAAAGATGATTAACTATAAAGAATCTTTGATAAAATTATGAAGTCTTTAAAATGCCGCGGGAATATACTCTAGATCAAATTATCTCACTTGATAGTATTCCCAATTCTAAAAATGATAGAAGGCAATCAATGCGGATACAAAGCGTAGATACAAAATACAAATTTATAGTCAAGCGTTTAATCATAGAAAAAGTACTGCGAAGGTATGCTACAAAATCTTTGGATCCTTAGATCTAGATTTTTAGATTTGCTGAGATCAAAATGCACAATTGCCGATAATAAATCCACTTTCCATTTTAAGATCAAAATCAAATTGATCAGAGCTCGTTGAGAATGTCAATGACTAAAAATAGTTGGAACTGTAAACTGCCTCGAAATAAGGCGGTGGTGGTGACTCATAATCGACAGGGATGGGAGATGGATTTGGGACAACTGGTCCTGTTGGAAAATCAAAAAAGATCGTGAAATCACTAGTTGTTTTATTACTTCACCATGAAAAAAGTTCAAGCTCAAAGCCCACCTGCAACGACAATCGATGTTGGTAAGCGTAAGGGCAATCCTCCTCGCACAGCCTTGAACTCCACTTTGGAGGAACCATGTTCGCAGCAGTACGCCAACATCACAATTATAACTAAAGCTGCGAGGACGCTGAGAGTGACTGCTATTATCAAAACAGTACCCTTGCTGGAAGAAAATAGATAAATGTTCCTGATAAAAGTGAAAAAATCCGCAAGGAAAAGGTATGGAAATATGAGGAGTTATCTTGTGCGTAATCCCTTTCATAATTTGTAAATATTCAAAAACAATAACTTACTTGTCGTTAGACGAACAATTTGCGTAGCAATCATCCTGTGCCAAAACTGATGGAAGAAGTGGGCTTGAGTAAATGAGCAACATGAGCCAAGTAATGTTCTTCCTTTTCAATGAGAAGGCTCGATGTTTGGTCAGAGATAGTCCATCGAAAGACATGATTCTTTGAAGAAGGAGACCACAAGTTATAACCAATTTCAAGATTCAGAAAGCAAGAATTGTCGCTAATTTCGAAAGTTTGATAATCTTTATGCCAAACTTGATTTTTGCTTGATTAAGTTGACGGAATTCTGCATGAACCCAACCCAACAAATATTAAGTCAAGACGCGTACATTCATTTCATCATTATTAAAATGTCAGATATCCCCGTCCAGATGGTAATCACACTTCCCACATGTCTTCGTGAAAGGTTATCAGAGCAAACGTCACGTAACACTCCAGCCACCTGTTCAAAGTCATTGACTTTGGACGTGTGCTGCACAACAAAACATTTGATAAATCAGAATGCTATTATTGATTTGTGGTGTTAGTCATAAATGGAGATTGGCATTATTTTATCATGTCCGAATCATAATGGAACAATGAGTCAAGCAAGACACATTTCAACTGAGGATCAGACCAACATTTACTTTGGTTATAATGTACACACATAATATGCCATGAATACATACGTAATTTTATCGTGCACTTACTTAGGTAACTAAAGTGGGTTAGTTGGCATCATGAATGGAGTAATAAAGAATTGTGAATGTCAACGGCGCTGCAGATGCAGCAACAATTTATTTACTTTGATATGCACATAAGAGGCAGCAGTGATTTCTGTCACACAAAATAATGAATGAATGCATTAAATGAGTACACAACTTGAATGATGAATGAATGCTATCTTGTGATTTCGACCTTGCACCACTATTCGGCTGATGCAACATAATCGTGGTGTAACATCAATTTGACACTTTATACAACGCATTTGCTTCAATTACAGAGTCATGGGATACTCGAATTTAAATTACGTGCCGAAGTTCCGTTTAAAGCTAATGGATGTGGCATTCGGAAGGCGATAGCCGAGCAGTGGGTGCTGATGCTCAGTTATGTTTGGTGTTAAGTTTCGATTCTTGTTCTTCGCCGGCCAGAATCGTTTCCGGATGAAACGATATGTGGGAAGTGGATTGCCCTTTGTTCGGTCGCACAGCTTATCGAAACCCATCCAATTCACATCAACCCCAGACGTATACAAGACCTTCAATGATTCCAGCATTGTTCTCCAGTTCTTCTCGCTTCTCCTCGGGGACGCACGACAAGTGATTTCCAGATTTGTTGTCTTCATCTTTTGCATCGCGGATAGAATTGGGTGGAGCCCCACTTCGAGAAAAATTGTTGAGCCGTGCTTTGTTGCCGAGTTGCTCGCCTCGATGAAGTTGACTGGCTGGCGACAATGGTCGAGCCAGTAACCTACTCCGAGCTCGCTGGCAGACTTGACCAGGCCGCCGTGAACACCAGAAATGTAGCCACATTTCCAGGTTGACGAGTCCGCGATCTTGACAGAATCTAGTATTTGCTCATACTCTTCTTTGATGATGTCCATGTGTTTCGAGTGGTAGGCGTGGCCTATTTGCAGCATTTTGCACTTGAAACCCCCTCGCTGCTCCAAATATTCGGAAAACTCTTGAATGACTTGGACATCTCCGGCGACAACGGTTTGCTCCTCTGAATTGAAGGCAGAAAAGTCAACAAGTTTGTCCAATCTCCCCCCGTAAAATCCACCATTTTCTCGAGCACGGCTGATTTTCCACCGCGAATAACGAGCATACTTCCCAGCGGACATCTAGCATCCACCGCAAGAGCTCGGGCGACAGTCAGTTTAAACACGTCTTCCACGCTCATAATTCCCACACACACGGCAGCCGCAAATTCGCCTAAAGAATGTCCCAAGCAGAAGTCTGGTGTGACTCCCCAACTTTCCCATAATTTGAAGAGAGCATATTCCACGGTGAATAAAGCGCAGAACCAGTAAACTGAACAAGTCATTGAATCCTTCACCTCGGTCGACCAAATCGCTTGGCAGAGATTTATCTTGTGCTCCGTTTCCAGGATCTTTGCGCAATAGTCAAAGTGAACTCTGAAGACCGGTGAAGTTTCGTAAAGCTCCTTGGCCATTTCGGGATACTGGCAACCTTGTCCTGGGAACAAGAAACATATTTTTGGACGGGCGTCAGCAACCTTCTTACTCATCACCGCGTTTTTCTTTTCCAAATTTGATATCATCTCCTCCCGACTTTGTCCAATGAAACAGGATCGAAATTGAAAGTCCGCCCTGCCCACATTTCCAGTGTAACAAATATCCTTGAGCCCATCTTCACATTCCCTTCGCAAGTGGTCCAAATATTTTTCAACGAGTAAATCAAAAGCCTTTTCCGTCTTGGCGGATATTTTAAGAATGTTTAATGGACGCTCAAAATCTGTCACAAATTTCCAATTGTTTATTTCTTGAGGCGGCTCTTCGAGAAGGACGTGTGCGTCGGTTCCTGTGATCCCGAAAGAGCTAGCGCCAGCAATTCTCCTTCTTCCGTCCACCCTCGTCCACTCCACAGCTTCCAACGGGATCGTGGCTGGAATCAGGTCCAGATTTATTTCCGGGTTCAGTTCGTCCAGATTTCGATGTGGCGTAATGACTCCATGTTTCATCTGCAAAGCGACCTTCGTAATCCCCAAAATCCCAGAGCATGACTCAGTGTGACCCACAATCGTTTTCGCCGAAGCCATCATCAGAGGATCCTTTCTATTCTTCGAAAAGTACGCATTCGCAATGGCCTTCGCCTCGACACGGTCACCCGTTGGTGTCCCAGTTCCATGCATTTCCAAATACGAAACTTGCTCAGGCTCAACGCCCGCTTCAGCCAGTGCTTGTGCCATCGCCAATGACTCGCTGTGAACAGTCGGGGTTCCGAGGCTGTTGCTGACGCCCTCTTGCGCGATTGCGGATCCTCTAATCAGCGCCCATATCTTGTCGTTGTCCCTCACTGCGTCAGAGAGTCTCTTGAGGACCAGCACGCCCACTCCCTCTGCCCTCGCAAACCCGTCAGCTTTGGAGTCAAACGTCTTGCACCTCCCATCCGGAGACAACATCGTTGGCAACTCGTCCACATCAAAACCGGCAAGGATGAGATTAGCGCCGCACGCGAGTGCCATGCTTGTTTCATGATTGAGGAGACTTGAGCACGCCATGTGCACCGCAACCATCGACGCGGAGCAGCCACTCTCCGTCGCAATGCAGGGACCCGTTAGGCCCAGTTGGAAGGAGAGCCTTGCCGCCCCATTCCCAATCGAGTTGCCCATGTATTTCCTGAAGAACGCCGAGTAGCCTGCTTCCGTCAAAATATCCCTGTAGTCCATCTTCCATGTGCCGAGAAAGACGCCACCGTTTGTAAATCCAAGTTTGGATGGATCCACCGCAGCGTCTTCGAGAGCTTCCCACATGACCTCGTGGAGGAGCCGATGTTGTGGATCCATTTGAACCAATTCCGTTGGACTGATTCCGAAAAACTTGGAGTCGAACACGTCCAACGGAATGTCCAAATAACCACAGGGAACCCCTCCCTTCTCAGCAGTTCCACTCTGAAGCCGGGACTCGGGTGGATCTCTGGTGCAGCCCTTCCCCTCAATCAGCACCTTCCAAAAGTCTTCCAGGTTGTTGGCGGTGGGATAGCGACAACTCATCCCAACAATCGCGATGGGTTCCTTTGAATATCCAGAAATTTCCGGAATACGCCATGATTCCTCCATCATCTCTTCTTCGATTTCCGCCTGCAATTTCCTCCACAGCTTTAACGAAAGCTGGGGAGTCAAGTCAGCAAATGTGAGTAATGTATACATGAAATGAATGGTATACTTTTGCGTTGAACTTTAGAAAAAAAATTACATACACTTTCCAAAATTCCCAACTTGTTCCCCAAAAGAGTGAGTGGGTCATCCACGAAAGTGACAATGGAGACGTCACAGTTGGTGCGACAGCTTTCTGCAGCGTCCAACTCCTCCCAAAGCAGTTCGTCAAAGTGGCCACAGCAAAGAGTTTGTCCTCTTTCCATGATGTAAGTGTCCATCGTTTCCTTCAAGCCATCTGCAATGACAAGATCCGAATGAGATGATAAATTGTCGATTTTGAAGATCGAAAAGACTAAAACCTTTCCTTACGTTTTTCAGGCGTCCACTTGCTCCAAATGTAGCGGTAGGCCTCGATGTTAGGAACCAATCCGAAAACATGAACACTGCCAATATCATTTCCATTTCCCTTCGGAAGAACCAATTTAATTTCCCCCGTCTTCCCCTCATTTCCAAAATTGAAGATGTTGTCTGCGTTCCGCAGGACGAGGGAGTTGGGAGACAAATACACGCATTTCTCGAACGAATGCAGTTTCAAAAGGGAGATTTTAGCCAGGTCGTGGAATGATGCTTTGCTCCCTTGCGTCACGACATCCTCTAGGAAATGCACGTGATCGTAAGAGTAGCTCAGCAAACTCCTGAAAAAATAAGTTAACCAGGTGAGTTATTCCAAAGATTTTCAAAATTTGAAATGATTTCGAATGTAAGTTCAACGTACTTTAAACGACCGTCCACGCCAGAGTTGAGAAAAATTGCCGTACGCCGATTGGTAAATGAGACTTTCAGCGACTTGGCCAATACCAGACATTGCTTGGCTTCTTCGGACGTGCTGGCGGAGGTCACCCAAACCTCGTTTTTCCAATCTGAAACCGCAAAACCACACAATGTCATTAGATATGCCAAGATTTCAATAATTTTTAATATGACGATGAACTTACTTTTCATGTTGCAGATTCCCCCGAGAAGTGACACTAATCGTAAGTCGTTGAAAGTTACTTTTAGTAGGAAAGCCTGGATACAATGTTGATTTGTTGACTGGAACGAAATCATCCGTGGAAAATCCCTCCGCAGAACATCACTTTTTATACCTTTGCCCGCGCCATACAAGCAGGTTTATTTCAATTCATCAGTAAATTTCCTGCTGCGTATAAACTGTCCATGTTTTTCGTAACAAATGACGCATGAAGAATTATTCACAATTACTACACTACATATAAGTACATAAGTAGATACATATAAATATAACCATTATTTTTCGATGAGGAATGATTAAATATAGTCAAACCATTCTGAATCCTCAAAGCTAATCTAAATGTGGTCATATAGTGTTTTGCGAATCGCAAATTGCGATACCTCAGAGATACTGGATACTGAGATAACATTTTAATTTCGTAACACTCTCTTAACTATTCCACTTCGTTCGGCTACTTATGTGAATACAAACCAGTGCTTGTTTGCGTAACAGGAGATTATTCGGATTTAAAATAAAGAAAAAACTTTGGAACTTTAATCTAACTCTGGATTGTGAAGCTTTGCCGTGTGCGTTGGAGGTAAAACTTATCCAATCGAGAAGTCTTATTCATCCATCTTACTTTGTGTAGCTAAAATTTGAAAGGGTAATTAATTTGATCTAATGAGTGATTGTAGGGAGCGTGAAACACAACCTTTGCCAGTTTTATGCTTATGCCAGTTATCGGCAGGCTTATTGTATTAATATGTGTGTGAAGAAGATAATCTTAAATTATCACAGGATTTATGGTTCAAATTGAACACAAGATACATGTTACACAACAAAAACTTTTCATTTAACCTGCTTCTCGAAGGTTTCTTCAAGATAAAACATGAATTGACGCACATGAAGCATGTGAGCCCAAGAAGCAAAATGTCGCAATGTAAGGCCAAGTGTCTTCCGCATCTCAAATTTTAATCAGATTTAATACAATTACAACATAATCATACTACTTGCGCATGTAAGTCGTTATGAAAAAGAAACAAATTTTCACGTGTGAAAGAATTTATGATGATTTATGAAGTTTCGCTATTTTTTTCCAAGAGGAAATACAGAATTTATGACATGGCATCAGATATTATTTTTTGGTATGTTGAATTTTAAGACAACTTAGATGATAAAAGCGGATAACTCATACAGGATCTTATTATTTCCTCATCCACGTTATACTTGTTCGGGGCGTTATCTACGGTTACCATACGAAAGTCGTTGTTTTATTCCGAAATCGTTTCGTTATTGGTGGTTTATTGCGAAACGTTCACACTTACTGACAAGGACACGTCTAATAAATTTCATTCAACACGAGTTTAATCAATAGTACCTACAGCATATTCCCACAAGCTTTTCTCATTTTAAACATCGTCTCCCTTTATTGAAGATTTCGAAGCTGACCTCAGAAACTTTTCTGTCGTCGCAACAATGAAACTGGAGGGAAAATTTGGGATAAGTCAACTGACAATGGACATTATTTCGTAGCTACTCGACAATTGCACCGAAACTAGTGTGAACATACACTTTAAAGAGTTGCG
>JAQFZW010003785.1:0-11947 GCA_034687055.1 Heteromurus nitidus | reverse complement strand
GAGAGAGAGAGGAAAAGGGCAACAAACTTGAAAAGGCATGTTATGACTTTTAGCTGTAAGAGACACTTGCATCTTGCCAACATTTTCCTCCGAAAGCTTACAGAGTCAGTGAGACAGGACAAAACTGGAGAGCATGGCATAACGGAACCCTGGAGATTCTTACCGATGTAAAAAGCAAAAACACAGGAGAGGACTATGGTATACCGCCATTCTATAGTTTGCTGTGCTCTGCGCCCAAATTGTTGCCTAAATGTCGTCAACTGATTCACAGAGTAGCATAGTTTCAGCAGAGCAGTTCTGTATTGGAATTGGAAGGAAATGCGAAATGCAATGATAACATTTTGTCGTTAGCTTTATGCTTGCATGCATACGTGGAGAAGAGAGACAAGAAACACTTGGCAAGTAAATCGGAAGGAGGCGTTATCGCAGAAATCTAATGAGAGCTGACTGATAGTGTACATATGTCTGTGTGTACGGCCAAGAGATACGTATTTAGCAAGTAATTGTTGCACACTTAAAGCGAAGCTAATTACACTGAAAATAGGAGAGATGGGAGATTTGCTTATCTGTAAAAACGTACTCAAAGCCAGATTGTTGGGTTATTGCAGTTTTGCCAAAGATGCGAGAACAATCCCTCCTACCTAATTGTGAGTATACTTTTGAAGCTCATGCGCTCTTTGCATGGTGTCGAACTAAATGCCAAAGTAACATTTCCTAAACAATTTGTCAAACGCTCGGAAAATGGAAGTGGAAGCAAGGTCACAGAGGAGCAGACCCAGTGGCCAATCATCATGTGCACTTTTTGATTAAACCGTATAACACCCCTCGGAAACACCTAAAGAATCAAACTTGCTACCGAAAAAATAGTCGAACTTGTCGTCATCCCAAGTGAGCTACTCCCACCCGCTCACCCTCTCGCTCACACCAACTTTTTTTTGTTTGTTACATGTTCTCCGAGAACAAGGGAATACACACAGTTTCAACTCAACTCTTCAGTTTTTCAAGAACAATGCAGAAAAGTATTCAAACAGTTTTCACTTGATCATTATGACTACGACCAGAAGACTTGTAATATGTAAAACCTAATTCCCTCCACCACGCTGAGAACTAGGGAGGATGAGAAGGGAAAGGGAATTGCAAAGTTAAATCGAAAAGGGCATTATATTCACGAGCATTTCTACAAACGTACTCTACTCCTTTTCCTTTACTCCTTTTCCTCTAGTTTCTTGGCGGAGCTCCAATCTATTCAAGATTACTATGCATTAACCAACTAGCCAGAGAGCTTTTCTCCCCAGCCAACAAAACAGATGAAAGTTAGCAATGAGAGTCTGGAAAGAGAGAGAGAGAGAGAGAGAGAATGAGGAGCTTTTTACACTAGTAAAATTGTCCCATTTTTTCTCTTCCTTAACTTTTATGTATTTATTCGTCCTTTTCTCTCCCGAGCAGAAATGCATTTACTTTTACAAGATATTTTTTAAGTGGAACTCGAACTACTTGTACGAGAGTGTACTACACACATTATTGGCAATGTTGGATTTTTGTTACTATTGTCCTTCGAGTATATAAAGACTATTCAAAAAAATCCGGCCTGAGATAGTACTTACTTCTTTTATTTTTGTATAATATTTTGTTAGCAATACTTGTAGCACTTAACTAACATAACTGGAAATCAGTGTGGAGCTGGTCGAGTACCAGACGCAAACTCTAAATCTGAGAAAAGACTAAAGGAAAACAAGCTTTGGCTTGGAAAAGAGCATCTTAACTTGGGAACAAGGAACAAAGTCAAACGACCAAGTCTTCTTTAGCTTTCCTCAAGGAGAAAATAAAAACGTAGATGTACGTTTTTATATTTTTATTTTTCCGACTTGAAGCGTCTTTGCATTCTCTCAAGCATGGTAAAAGCGTGAAAATGTGTGCTACAAGCTAAGATTGGAGGGAGAAAGATGTGAATCTGTGGGTGACTAATGGTGAACACATACATGCATATGCATCCATGTATACATATCTAAAAGTGTCCAAAAATAGTAGAAATGTGTAAAAATTGTAGATCTATAAAGTTATCTTTGTTTTCCTGCTAAACAAAGTATTTCGTCTTCACTGTCACCCCGTTTACGTTTACTTTTGTCAGAACGAGGGAAGGCGAAGCAAAATTGTTGATAATGAGAACCACTGTGGCGTCAACCAAACTCGGCAGCAAAAACTACTTTTCTTCTCGCACTCTCTCTCTCTCTCTCTTGGTTTTTTTACTCGTATTCATCTTTTTTCTATAGACTTTCCAGAGTTCCCAGTGATATTAATGCCTTGGATATGTCTTCCAAATACTCTGGAGAATTTTTGTATGTGTTGTAATAAGTAAGTATTGCATGCATAAATGGTTAACTTTCCACAAAAACAGTTTTGCTTTGCTTGATGTGATAATATGCTTCTTGCAAAAGTCTACCATAACTTCATTTAATTTTTTTCTCCTCCTTTTACTGGAGAGTGGAGGACGTGGGGACCAAGTTTTTGTTATACGTTTTTTTGTATTTTTCTAGCCTCTGGACTAGCAACATATAGTTGACGTAGTCACACAAAAAAACTGAAAAAAATCTTATTTAGTGCTAGTATAAATGGGAAATGAACACGAAAGAAAATAGCGCGAAATCGTGTCGTCTTTCACTGAAATTTTACTCCATTTTAAGCTATTTTTTATACTCGACTTCCCTTCCTCTTGACTTTCATTTTTTATTTCTACAGAAAGTTGGTGCAATCAAAATGAGAAAGGGGAAGAGTTGTGAAGGAGGAGGGAAACCGAATGCCTGTAAAAAATGGTAGCTAGTTAGGTTAAATTTGGAGTGATGTGAAGAGTATTAATAGCAACGGTAGCACTTTCTTTGAAATGGTTTCAACTGGGAAATCTGAGACACCAGCACTAAACTTTTGCTGCAATCGTTCACACTTTGGTTACGTTACGATTTTTGGTTTCGCCCATTTGTGATCTTTGTAATCTGTGTATGTTTTAAGAAATCATGAAGCACATTGAAATCATGTTTAACAGTGATGAAACTAATCGAATGTGCCAAATTGACTTGCTTGGCGCTTATTGAAGTTATTAGTTATGGATTGGATTTTAGACTAAATCTGGATGATGGGTTTGAGTGTAAAAATTATGCTCAAAAGTAGAGAAATAAAGAAAACTATACATGTCGCATATTGTAGCATATGTGTATGAAATATGAATTCCTTCCCATATTAAAATTATCAGATACCATACCACTTTTACCTCAATCTTGTTCCAATATGGGTGAAAAGTAAAGCATCTCGGATTCCTGTTGAAACCTTATGAATTTCAAATGGGAAGATGGTACAAACTCGACTAGAATTGATTGATCTTCTGCGCGTGTTTTGAGAAGTAAACAGGAAAGAACCTTTTGGAATTTGAAATCAGTGATGGCGAATGAACAAAATTTGCTGTTGATACCTTTACCTCCTTACGAGACATGGCCTTGTACATAAATATCTTAGGCGCAGAAATTTACATTTCGGTACATACAGATATTATTTGGCGTGTCATGTCTTAATGCTATATGGCCACACCAAGTGGAAGTGGAGACCTATTCACGCCTTGTCATGTCATGTACCAGCCGAAGCAGCCGAAGGCTTGTCAAGAGCAAGTCAAATCAACTAATGCAAATATAGCATAGCATTTGTGTAGTTACATCACAGAGTAGTATCACTACTCTGTGAGTTACATTGACATTTGACTACCGAAACGAAGGGTTTACGAACCAATGTACCAGTGTATAATTCAGTGTATAGACAGTGTTATCATGGCATTGTCTTATGAAACTGCCATGACTCATTGGAGGAAATACTATTACCGATGAGCAAACGGAAATTAAGTTTGGTGAAACTTGGAATGACACACGAAGGAACATTATTGGCCTAGGTCGCAGCTTCAAACACTCACCAGAAATAATGCTGACACTGTTCCGCCAGACATTTAATTTTCATCCATATATACAATGGACAACAAAGAGACTCCAGTTACACATCCTCATATACCTCATACTTTTTCCAATAAAACCGCGTCCAGTAACTAGCTAAATGTATATATTTCGCGGAAAGGGGGATTGGCAAGAGATGCACAAATATTGAAAAAGGCCTTTCTATCTATGGCTTTAGGATGACATACGACTAAAGGAGAAAGCCATTAAACTCACCGTTAGTAAGAGCTCCAGACAAATAAAACTGTCCCATTCACTCACAGTCCATAACTAAGTAAAAGTACAACTGAGATTTTCATCTTTGCACACACACACACTCTCTCTCTCCTACCTACATAATATATTTACTTAAGCCGACGTAAACCGAGTATCCTACCACCAACATATTTTGTGGAGAGTAATGGTTGTTTTGTTCCTTTGCTTGTAAGTGGATTCAGCTCAGCCAGACTCGCGTGTGTTGTAACTGGAAACTGCTGCAATTGCTGTGTTGTGTGTGTGTGAGAGGGAGAGAGACGCTTTTTCCTTCTTCTTCTTCTTTAGCTTAAGTTAAGTCATATGACAATATGACTTCATACTCGTAAGCATCATTTATATCTTTGTCCATTTACTACCAGCACCAGCATTGTACAACCAGAGAGCCAGATTTCTCAGACAAACAAATGGGAAAAGAAAGGATTTTCAGGAATGTCCATTTTTGTCGAGATTTCATTTGTCTTTCTCTTATCCTCCTTTCTTTGTTCATTGCGCAATGGAGGCATACCACTGTGTAATGTGTAACCGTGCACAATATGAGTGGATAAGCGCTTTTGCTTCACCTTACAATGAAAATACATTTTGCATGGAGGAGTGAAAGTGAATTGGAACGAGGCGGGGAGCATTATATTCATGCGGCGGTTTGGCTGCTGGTGGTACGGTATTCTATGACAGTCATATCATATGACCACCGTGTGATATTTCACAATATTCACTCGCTTGCGTTTGACTATGTTTCTCCCTCGCTTTGATTTCTATCTCTTTCACTTCCTTATTCCTTTTCTGCCTCTATTACACTTTCTCCCCTCAGCTTCTTGTAAGGAATACGCAACGCGATGAAAAGTGACACGACACGAGCGCAAGTGTTCCCACAAAAACATGCGAGAAAAGGAGTAAATAGAAAAGAGGAGAGCGAGAGGGGTTTATGTGTGTCATAGTCGTAATGTTCTATCGGCCAGAGACTCCAGGAAATAGATAAGATTCACAGGACATACGAGAGACAAAAACAGAAAATTTGTCAGCAGGAGAGAGATGTCCTCACAAATATATATATCGAAACACTCGCTCTCACCCACCATAACCATCTTTTCTTCTGAAGGGAAATGTCAGCGCAAAAGAACCAAGTTGTTCAAGAGCGATATGACTAGTGCCGTTGTAAATTACGCGAGACAATTTCATTTTCTTCGAGAGTGGGGAAGTGCGTAGTAAAAATGCGTGAAATAAAGGATTTCTTTTTTATATACTATATGAAAGAAACTTGTGCAATTTCTTTTTGGGGGAGCGATTAGAGATTATAAAAAAGTCCCTGCTATTCCCTGTCCGGGTGGAATCCACTCAATACATTCTACGTGGAAAAATGGGAAACTATATATGCTCTGTCCTTCCCAATATATCCTTCATTGTTTCTGTTGAAAAAAGAAAACTTTTTTCTGTTGTTTTTCTCAGCACCAAGATATCTAGAATTTGGTAAAACTTTTGCAATCAATCTTTTGATTTTTTGCGTTTGACACAAACGGTTCGAGTATCAATCCATCAACGTTGGCTACAATATATTTCCCTTTTAAATTTTTTCCGCGTATCTTTGTCAGTTTCATCCAAGTACATTCCTCTGACGGTTAAGAGAAAACAGTTCCTTTTCTTGTTGTCTTTCAAACTATTTTTAGTTTGATAATTTCATCCGTCGTACAATAAAGATGTAATATTACTCCAGCAAGACAACCTACATGTCTCATCGTCAGATCTGGATTGGAAAATGATGGATAATATATATGCATCATTTCCTTGTAATTAAATTCCTCATGAATGGAAAGCACTTAATACCGGAATGTGTAGAGTGAATTCCCAGGAAAGAAATTTCCGTCTTTTGTGCAAACATCTTTTCACAATCGGTAGCATACCTTTCCCAGAATTTGCTTTTTGTGGTTTTCTTTTTCAAGTGGTTGACCCACAAAGCAACAATATTATGAATAATACATTTACAACTCCGCATTATGCCGTTTTCCTTCCCGTCGTGTCATATACACACTGGAGACTTTCCCGTTGTCGAAAATTGCTAGCTATATCATATGCATGCAAGTATATGACACGCGGTGTGTACTTGTCCTGGTGAAAGAAAGGCAATAAAGGAGAAAGACGCGGAACGCAAAAAGTACACAAACTCATATTACCTTCGCGTTTCCTTCTTGTCCGATACGCTCTAATGCAACATTTCCCGGCTTATTTTTTTGGCATACGGTTTGGAGTATAAGTATAGGAAAGTTTGCAGTTTTGTATACAACACACAACAACGGCACAATTTTCTGCTGTTGACGCAGTGAATTATTTTGGCTATCTTTTATTGATTTGCATGCGTTCCTCCTCGGCTACATATTATACTTCGGAGGTTATTCCGCTTTTCATTCATGCAGAATGCAACATTTTTTTATGTTGGTATTCTGCGTTTCGAAAAGCATATGAAATGGCATGAAAGCCTGGCTATTAGATTCATAGCGAATAAATTCGTTCCTTGTGAAAATTTTGTGCATTTGTCGTGTCATGCCATACACGACTGAAGGCAACGTTAACCAAAAATAGTGGCGTCCTTTTCATTTCATATATGCCACAAGTGCACAATTTCTGCCGTGTTCTTTAGCAAATGGCATGCACTTGACATTACGTGAACTAGGGACCATGATTTTATTCTCCAGATATATACGTGATGGATGATTTATTGGAATGCGTAGTGAAAAATGAGGGAGGATATTATTGTGATCAAAATAGAACAATTTTTTCTCTGGACCGAGTATATGCCTCTTAATGGAATCTGATTCGTTTTATTTTGAAGATTTATTGATTATTGGATTATTTGTTGGCAGGAAGAAATGTTACTTTTCGTCAGTTCCATAATGTGTACTTCCCTGACCTTTATTCTCTATTCTTACTGAAGATTGCAAATACGATGGAAATGAAAGGAGAAACTAACGGTTCTAAATCAACTTGTTTACAAAATAACCCAAATTGTCCAAATGCAATCTTCGTTCTTTTAATCTTATTTGACTTTTGCTGACTTCCCCCAGTTTGGCAATGCGATGATAAATAAATGCGTGCTGCATTCATCCAGAGTCTCATCAAATGTCCACAACGCTTTTGGAGACGGAGTAAACAAGCGCTTGTTCGCCAAGCTTCGACGAGCTACTCGAAAGCTTGAAAAATTACTCTACATCGTTCATCGTTTCGTTGAAACGTTGTGAAATGAAAAGGCTGTAAAATCCAATTTGTTACACTTCGTTAAGCCCATAGCGCTGAAGGGGGCAGAGAAAAGCCTATTCCTCATTCGAAGGTCTTTATAACATTACAAACAGTCAAGGAATTGAAGGAGAAGACGTACTCGAAACCCAACAGGAAGAAAAGACAAGACGCAGACAGTTAGCTAGACAATGTGTGGAAGCTTATGTGCTCTGTTGAAAAATGTCATTATGTTTATCAGTATTCTAATCTACTTTGTGAACATTGCATTATGACTAGAATTTTTTCCTGGTGGGGCATTACCCTTAGCCTGCTACTACTATGCTTGCTACATGAACCATTGTTTTCTCATCATGATTGTGCTCTCTCTTTCTCTCTTTCAAAGCAAGTACGGCTTTAAGTGAAAGAACGCGAAGATTCGTATTCATGCATTGTTCTCGTTTCTTGTCTCAACATAAACTCATTCACAGCTCTCTCATTCTCATTACAACGATGATGGTAATCAGCTGCAGGGTGTCTCCTCCAGCAGTAAATGAGTATGCATTTTATGATGATGACAATAATAATATCGACATGCTTAATAAAAAATGCACATGATAGAGAAAAATATGTGAAGAAAGGAGAGTGCGGGTGGGTGGGCAATTTAAAATATATTATGGACTTCCAACTGAGAAGACAAGAACTTGTTATGCGGAAGGGGAGGAAAGTAGTACGACACAACGAATATCATAAATTTGTCATCAGACTAGACGAAATAACAATAACGAGTAGAAGAAATAATGAAATGACTGATAATGATAAGAGAAAAATGGAAAATATATGCTACTCTTGCCTTAACCGTATGGTTCTAACTCGATAGAGAATTTAACGAAGAACGGAGTATCTTATGTTTCTTTCAAAGGAGGCAACTAAACTCTTCTTTTCCAGAAATATTATCGCATTTTAGATTTAGTTTAGGAGATAAAAGCATCTACGAAAATCGATGATTGAGGAATAAGTGCAGTAGCTGTAAGTTAAGAGCAAAGGAATATCGAATACGTCATGAAAAAGTGGGTATGGAAGGGATATATGGTATAGTGCTGAGGTAGTGGCTACACTTGAACAAAAGACAGTGGAGCATTTTTTTGCCACCTATCTTCGTCATAATGCGCTTAATGCAGTGTGCAAGATTTAATGCAAGGTTAAAGACACATGACGCGTTTTTGTGTCCTACTTTTTCACACTGACTGTGGCAAAGTTTGTCCTGCACTTTTCCGTGGGCACACTTCTCGTTCCATCGAATGGGTAATGAAGAAGATAATGATAATGATTTCACAAATGATTTGAGAAGAAATTAGGCATCCATATATTCTACTTGTTTCAGTTGTGGTAGTATATACTCAACGTTTATATATGAACATGAGTTTCTAATAATCAATAACGACATATAACCGGAAATTTGCATCTTCACCTTACGTATGCTTTCATCCTCCTTTTAAACAAGATCGGAAAACATTTATTTTGTTCCTTGTTTGCTAACAACTGTTATTGTGTGGGTTTTCACAAAATCGCAAACATAATTCTCATATGGGAATCAATGGGTGCGCCAAATATATTGAAAGTCGATGCAGTTGAGAAAGTGAGGCGTTTTTATTCGCATTATTTACACCACACCATTTGAGCCGACCATCGTTTTACACCACTCTACTTGGTGATATCGCCCCCCCCCCTTCCCGAAGAATCACACAGGAAGATATCAAGAAGTACCACTAACACCATGATTACAGACATACAGGATTGTACCACCGCTACTTAAAGCACAATCAGCGACGAAATCTCTAACTTCCGTTTCAGCTTCCAACTACAATACTTTTATTATCTCGGAAACATTTTTTTACATTTTACAATATTCCTAGAGGCTACAACGCACGCTATTGAGGAAGCTAGATATATACCAATTTACCATTATCAACTTTTTTCTATATACTTTTATGTGGAGAAGGAATGTTCGAAATATAAGTTTACAAGAGACGCGTTTTTGCTTCTTTTGCAAAATCCGTTCCTAATCTGTAAAAGCGTTTTGTAGTAGTAACCTAAAAAGATATGTGCACTATGTACGCTATCTCAAATATTACAGTCTACAAAGCACATTGTGTTTCCTATACCTACGCCGGCCCCTTTTCCCCCAATAATACTGGATTTTCGTTGCTTATTTTTTATCTTCAAAAATAAACTGAAAAAATGTGTAAAGAAACTGGGCCATAATGTAGAGCTCTCTCTCTCAACACTGCTTCGATGTTAACACGCGAGTGTTCCCAAAGCTCTCTTTTTTTCTCCCAGAACGAGCGCCAGTGAAAATACCTCCGCGTGTGCCTTTTATGCATTATCTTACTTATATCAAGCATATACATTTCTCTTTTCCTCACTCCCTCCAAACTCTTTACTCACTCAAATGCACACAAATATTACACACATTTCTTTCCCCTCTCGTGTGTCTTCAAAACGGATATCTGCTCCACTTGCCAAAAAATGAATAAGAAAAGGCCACAGAAAAAAGATGGAGAAAACGAGAAGCTTGAGCTGAGCTCACTTCGCAGTTTAGTAGTTTCAGCTTCAGATCGCAAAAAGTATGAATGAAATCCGTAGAAAAAGAGGATCTTCTTCTCTCTGAGCAACGAGGGGAAAGTTGAAAGTTTCACTCTTCTTTTCTTTTTACTCTTTTCTTTCTGCTCATCTTTCCGTTCGTCGTGTAGCACAGGGAGCTTCGCGTGGTGTATTAGAAGGAAAATGTTTATATTTTATCTGTACTTGAAAGTCAAAAAGCATATATGCACTATGCCAAAACACAAAAGATATACATATGCACAGATCGACACAAAATCGTATATATTCACTCTTCGCAAATAAACTCTCGTTTCAACAAAAAGCATTTCCCTCTAGGCTCTAGGTACAAGGTACAACCAAGCCAGTCAAATATAGGGTATATATTTTATTCTTTTGTAATATTGCCCACAGCGATTTGTTCTCAATTGCAATACTCACTCGAGCCATCATCCTTCTGCCACGTGAATCATATCTGAACTGTGAGCGAAGTGTGAGGCATGTTGAAGGAGGAAAGTCTTGGGAAACACTATTACATGTCGATTTTTTATCCTCGCGAACAGGAAATTTTATATCGCGTTGTTGTGTCGCTCTTACTGCATCCACCAAGTCTCAAGTGTTTTTACATTTTACCGGAGTACAGATTGAAATGCGTCTCTTTCATCTGTGTATATATATGTAGTTATTCGAGATTATACAATGCCATATTGAACTGAACACGCACGTATTCTCTGGAAGAGGAGAATGATGAAAGTTGTACAATCCTGTTCTCTTGTGACGCAGGAAGTCTTCCATTTTCCAAATCTCAATATATTTCCGCACACAAAGATGATCATCGGTGTTGAAGAACAGTTTACCTAATATTGAGAGGCATGCATCAAAGTTAAAGAACACTTGTCGGCAGGTGTGGATCAGGAAATTGAAACCGATCCGGTTTCGGATGTCTTGTGGCTACGAGGCTAGATTGCTTTTTTTCTTCCCTTCCTTCAAAAATCAGAGACGAGATAGATGCGTGTCATATTATATCTTTCCAATACAAACTTTTTTGTCGCACAGCAAACTTAACTAAATGTCGACGATGGAAGCAATATACTGCGCGAGTGAATGAAGAATGAGAAATCTTCGACTAGCTTATATAAGCGTAGAGATGATGAACATTTATACTCGGTTATATTGATGAGCAAATTTTATGCATGAAGAAACTATGTCAAATGTGGTGCATTGAATAAAATGATTGAATGGAAGAACTCGACTGGAATTTATGGCTTCCAATATGAATTGTCTGATGAACATGGTTTGATTGTATTGTGGAGAGATGGGACAGTCTCTGAGGTTTATTAACTTGCGCAAGCAAACTAAACGAAGCTGAAAAGCAAGTTGTTGAGAATGGTCTAGTGTCTCTGTCCGTCTGTCCGTTAGCACGGCAGCGGTCGCATCCTTTGACAATTTCAAAATATGTTTTCACCAATTTTAAAAATCCGTTAACTCTGGCCGTCACATTTTAACGATTGTAACACCTGACTTAATTGTCAGTTTATTAAAATTGGGTTCTGTGTATTTTGATAGCATATTCCAGTTTATCATGACTTACAGACTACGTTTTATAAGTTCTAGTTGGAATTATGGGTATGCAGTTGGTATAGGAGTAAATCATTGTTTCACCTGATGCAGAAACCATTAACGGGAACGCGAAAATAAAACAGGTACGTACATAGTTACATACGTACCGAGACCCACTTTCCTTAAATCATACGAGGCAAAGTCGTGTGCAGGACAAGTTCCGTTTAGAAAAAATATTTTGGAGAATCTTACATTGATATGTGTTACAGATTTTGGATATATGTGGTGTTAAAGTTTATATTAAGTGTTTTACACAATTGCTGACGTCAATTTTACTGTCTATA
>JAQFZW010003784.1:0-11948 GCA_034687055.1 Heteromurus nitidus | reverse complement strand
TTGTCTTGAGTTCCATGAATAAGGAGCCGACTGTAAAATTGGCTGCGATGTCGAGTGGATGATGTTCGGAAACGTTTCCAAAGCTTTTCAGACGAAATCTTGAGTTTGGGTCACCATGCGCGCCTTGGTCTTCTTTCCAAAGGTCAAAAGGCTGGTTTTTCAAGCAGGTGTTTTGTTCTTGGTGACAAGCGTCCGGTTGTGTGGCGAATGCTTCAAGTGTCGTGCCCACGTGGTCACAAAGAGTTCCATTTTGAGACATGAGGGATTTGGGAACGATCAGAATTTGATCATCGATATCGCCTTTTAGTGGCGCAGGGTAGCTATCTGCATTGAGAAAAATATTTGGCTCTGGGAGAAGTAGCCGCTGGGACGAGCTGTTTAAGGATAGTGATGAGTGTCCAATACTGCCAGAGTGAGATCGATAGTAAACCTGGACAAATGAGAATAAATATTTTAGTCAATTTATCATCATAATCAGTCGGATGTGTAGATAAATATGCTCATGATCATATTCTACAAAAATGTACTTTAACGGATCCGGATGCATTCTCTGGATTTTCGGAATCGATTTCTACGCCATGCTTGCTCTCCGACATCTTCTCCCACACAGTCGTCCCATTTTTCTTCTCTTTGCTTTTGAACACCTCAAACCTCAGCTTTTGGTATAACTGCGGTGGCTTCAGTTCATAAACGTTGTAAACATAAGGACTGAACCGGAGACAATGTGCTGACGTCAGCAGCTCAGGACTTTTATCCGGATTATCGCATCGTTGTCCTCCTCTTTGTTGCACTCCATTTCTGTGGTCTTGGCAAGTGCAACAAAATCCAGCCACGCTTTTCACGCCATTTGCTCCACTACTCATCATTCCACAAGTTGGCTTAGATGCTTGAGCACTGTCATCGCATCCTGTGTAATTCTTGCTTTTATCCGAGCTGATGACTTCCTCGGAGAGCTTCGCATTAACTCTGTAGAGATACTTGAGAGGATACTTTTGTAAAAGCTTGTCTTGGTGGAACTTGACGGCAATTGGGAGACCGAACCGAGACACTTTTTGCGTAAGTGAGTTTTTTGCCTTGTCGACGAGGATCAATGCGTCGGGAACAAAGTCCTTTGAACTCTCTCTCATTCGCAGCGTTATGAGCAGCTTCTTGCGACATTTGGAGTCGACCTTGAGGTCTAAGGTTGTTTCCCCTTTTGTTGTCGCTAGCTTCAAAAGATTGTGACTTGGGGCGTCGAGTGGAGTTTCATCATGACATCGAAGTATCGTATGTTGCAGGAGTATTTCGGGGCTGCAGGCAATGTGAATTAGTAAATATTGAAGTGTACAGAGGAGTATGAGGAAATCCGTCAGTGGTAATGCCATTTAAAATTGTATTTATTCCAGTGTGTGGTGATAAGATTGCGATAAGCATCATGCGCGTGTCGTCTTTTTTTTGGTTTAGGAACACGTGGTGGGATTGCTCCTCTCAAGTATTGCGTTTGCATATTGATTCCAGTAACTCCAGCGGAAACGAGGCTTGCCATAGGGAGTATTTCGTAAATATTATGCTAGAGCAATGATTTTATTTCCAGGGCATTTCAACACACTAGATTTCTCTTGTCGAGGAGATACGCATAACGTAATGCATAGTTCAGACATGTGTGCCCATATGCAATGGAAATTTTGCACAGGCTTCGTGGCACGTGGCGTACAATCAAAATCAAACCACAGATGTGCGTACATATTGCACTTTATATCGTGAAAAAAATTAGTTACAAAAATATAAAAAATTTGTGGAGGTTTTGGGATGGTCTTTCTGTAATACATTTTCTGACAGACTTCCCTGTCCATGCACATCACAATTATTCAAGCTAAAGTAGATACATACTGCATATTCACACATGTTATCCAATAATTCCTACCCAATATCAAGAAATTATTTCCCAATTCCTTCTCCAAATGTGAGGTTTTCCTTCACTTTAATCCTCCTGTAACCAGAATGCGGCGCAATGTATGTAATGTAAAACAAGCAACCCAGAAAGTCAATGTACCAAAACATCGTTTAATAATTAATTTATTTTCAATGGGTCAAAGAGCATGTTCCGTCAGACTGCGATAAATATAGCTCATCAGGAGGATATTGAACGTTAATTCAATTCTGGACGATCATGGCACTAATTGAAATAGTTAGAGTGGTATAGTCTTTGATGTCAAATATGTCAATGAAATATCAATTTAGTTTACTTTGCCCCACGTAGTTAAGAATAGCATATATTTTCGATGGGACTAGGAGTGGGTGAAATTATTAGCCAATCTGTGTTAATCGAGAGGAAGTAGAAACAATAAAGTACAAGTAGGACGATGTTTCTATGCATATGCCCAAGCCGTTTCGAGTTGTTCGACTCAGTTCTAGTTTTGTTTCTTGTTCAGCTCCCATCCATATAATATATATATTACGCATTGCACACATGAACCTATAATTTGTAAAGACATTTGCACGTGCACATTATCGAAGTTCTCCATTATGTCATCACATTTCCATGAAACTACGCAAAATCCCAGAATTAATCCAACTCAGTTCTCTGTTTTTCTTGTGGTGTATAAGTATAAGTCAACAAAGTAGCGACCGCGTACGCTTAATTGGTCTAAATTACATTGTTGAGCAGAGTACCACAGTACCAGACCACCCTCTCCTGGAATGATCTAGTCAAAGGTCCAGGGAAAGTTGGGTCTCATATATCGTACTGACACTTTGTATTGTATAAAATCACGCACCCACGAAAAAATACATGTATTTCATAAATGTAGATGTGGTACGGTTTCATGAATCGTACCCAATCCGATTCTGTCCAACCATGGAGCTTATTGCCCAGAGATATAGAACATCATCCTCAATGATTTGTGAAAACGGATACCTTACGGTGTAGTATCACTTTTTGTTGAGCAAAAATAATTTTACAGTATGCATTTCTCATCGGGATGAACATCGGGACAGGAAACCGTCCTATGTATTTTTGTAAGATTATTCTATAGGTCACCGAATGGAAGGTCGTAAATCCATACACAACAGCAGAGTTACTTACCTACTCACGGGGTATATTGACTTTTAGATTTGTTATGAAAACCGAGTTATCCGAAAACCCGATGACGTCTATGAAGACTTGAACAAGTCATCTAATTACGAGGAAATTTTGGCCTGACACATGGCTCATGAGAGGGGATAATGATGCATTTCGCATATTAATGTTCCTGAAGTGTAGTATAATGTGACCCCATAATATTTGCATGTTTTAATGCAATAATTGACCCACGCTCCCCGCACCGTACGTCATTCTACGTCGTAGATGCATGACTTTTAACGCAGGTTAACAGAGGACAGTTGCATTTCACCGAATTTCATCAACAAACTCGGCGAGTTTGTTGCGTACAATAATATCGCATGCGGAAACGTTTGTAAAAACAAAAAGTTCACTATATGGGGGGACTGTGTAATATTTGTTTGTTTGAGGTTGTACTGTCCAACCACTCTCTACTTGTGAAATGATGAAACCAAATATACCTTCAAATGAGTAGTCATTCTCCGAAACCTTGAAACATGCACAGAGAGGCATACCCCCAAGTGTTATCAACATTTGTAATATAAAACCGGTTCCTAATGTCTTCCGTGAATATTTTGGAGCTGTGGAATTTTTTGGAAAACACTGCACATCACACTAAAAGTGCGGAATCATTTTTCCTCCTGTGGTTTCCCCAACCAGATCCTCTGAAATGTGTTTAGTTACAATTTACAGTAAAAGCGTATGGATATAATGCAACTACTTACTTATATTTGTAGTTTGTATTAAACTATTACCACGCTCAATATGTTTCCTGTATAATATATTTTTATGCCTCTTATGACATCGATCGACATATACTCGGAACTCAACACCAAAAAGAGCCGGATCTCACTGTCGAGTAAGAGTACATCAACAACTTAAATAACTACTCGAGGCAGAATACAAAAGAATATTAGGTATGTTATGTAGACATCTCTTATAACTAGGTCTTCCACACGTTTTCCGCTCTTGTTCTCTTCCAGCCGTTTTCCAGAACGCACTTGCTCCCACTCGTCAAACGAAATTGTGTGCAGAGCATTATTTCATTCCATTCATTACACATATGTGTGCTTGCTTTGCCTTGTGAGATCAAGCACCTTAGAAAGAACATGGGAGCTCAGATGCATTCACCATCGACTCTGTTCCTTTGTGTTGGATTGAACTCAATTGAATTGCCTGCTCACAGCTATTTTCCTTGCAAATATAGTATTTGACTACTTGTATTGTATTATTGTCATTCAAGATGAAGTTTGTTTGTAGTACTTCATTTATTAAGCGAGTATACTATTTAGTGTACATAAATGCTTGATGTGGATTCAGTAGAAAGTGTGGGGAACGTTTGTGTTGAATTGACCTTGCACTCTTTTAAGAAACAACGGTGACAGTGCTCCTCATCCATCTATCATAAACATATGCTTTTATTGCTCGAGACCCAATTAATCACAGACGGAAGGTAGTCACACACACCTGTTATTGATTAGTATACGGATAATTAATTACAACACATTCCGAAATGTGTTTACAATGAAACTGACACGTCCCAAAGTTCCAATAGACTGCAGATCACTCTACCTGCTAAAAGAGCAGAATCATGACTAGAGAGCAATTTTACTACACTTCATCGTAAAGACTCAATGTGAGTGAGAAATGGGAAACTGACGATGAGTGAAAGTGTGTCGGTGTAGGGTAAGCAAAAATTAATGGTGAATCTAGATTTTATAGAGAAAAAATCAAGTGAAATCCTGGATTATCGATTTTTATGTTCTAACACGAGGCAGAACGTTATTCTCACATTGACCCGTTTAAAATGAGTGGATCATTAAATTTATTAACTCGACATGGAAGCCTGGAAGTGCACACATACAATTAGAAAGTTTCCACTTTCGCTATGTGTGACGTTGATCTGGATATTTGCAATACTGATTTCAACGAATGGCTCCTCCGGAGAGAAACTTTGTGATCCAAAGGATGATCATGAGGAACGACCACAAGTTATCCCTGTGCGTCCAATCTCCTCGTTCTCGAACATTGAGGAGGAGACGAATGAGGTATTTTCAGAATTGCTAAATGCTACCAACCAAAACGCTACAGAGTCAGAATCCCTCTGGGCAAATTTAGTGTTCAGGAACTGTACAGTTCTCGCAGAATTTTGGTGCAATGCAAAATATCCGGTGGAGTGGGTGGAAACATATAACCAGGTACGTTTTTTCGTACAAAAGTTTTCGCTTACAACTGTGAAATGAATGTTCTACATTCAAATCGAATCAACTTTGTTCTAAACAGGATATAGACGAACTGGAGCAAACAGATAGCAAAGTGGAAAAGCATATTTGGACAGACAGAATTCTTAACAAAAGCTTACTGGAAGACCCCAACACTACTAATTGGCCCATATTTGATGCTTCAATAACAAGCTACACGACCGTCCTGAAGTTGAAATACCTGCAGAGCTCATGGTGTGTGGCAGCCAATTACTCTTGTCGAAGTGTGCGCAATCCTTGCTTGCAAACCAACGTTGTCGCAGTAGTCGACAAAGAGAGTCAGATTGTGACATACAGGCAATCTAATGATTCTAGCAGTAGTACGCTAAAACGCTATGTACACTTTATAAAAATGTATTTAGATCGATAGCATGATTTTAGTTATAACAATCTTGTCAAATTTGTTTCTGGTGTGGCATGCAGATACCGAGATTACGCCCGAAGCGAAGAAATGTGACGTTATGATTTCCGTCTCCACTAAATTTGGAGACTTGTCATGCCCCGGTTGGAGGTGTACTTCAGGAACTCACGCTCTCGTAGACCATATCTATTCCAGAACTTGTGACTCTGTAGCGCACTGCAATACCTTTTATGTTCACAAGAAACAGGTTTGATGGAATGATTGAAATGTTCGTAATTGTATTAGTCTCCCAAAGGATTTCAAACTTTAAAGCTTTAAAAAAAATTTCTTCTTCTGCCAACAGCATTGTGTACGACGGCTTTCACCCGAGACCTGTCGCGGTTGTCTTTTTGTCAATAAGACGTCCTGCTTTGTACCTGGCTTCATCCATTGCGACAATGAAGATGAACAAGTTATCACTGCAGCCCAGTACTTTTTCTCAGTTCCTCAAAGTGTAAACTTGAAAACCCAACCGGAATTATGTAAAAAAAAACTCTTGGTTTGCATGCATTACATCCAAAAAGCATTGTGAAAAAGGTGCAATCTCTGCAATATTTCGTCTTTGTTGTAGACTTGGACTGGGATGAGGCAGACCCTCAGAAAATGCTCTATCTAGAGCCTCTTCCACAAGAAGAAATCTACATGGGACAAAGGATCACTATTTACTGTAGAGTGTCCAGATACTATTTTTCCTATGGACATCGATTTGCATTGGAATACCTTAACGAGTCTATGGTGTACTCACCACGTACGTGAGCTTCATCTTTATAGATAAGCAGTATCCAATCAAAATTGTTTTAATGCATGATTACATACAACTTGAGTTTAATTGAGGGTTTATATTTTATATAGATATTGATGGCATCTCAAATAAAGTATTTAATTTTAACCACATGAATACGTCAATTCTCGTAAACGATCCAGCGCTAAAGAGAATCTATTGTTTTGCACCCGTGTGGAATTCGTCGGTGTGGATAAATCAATCTTTCCCTGTGGTTGTGTTTAAAGGTACGATAACATATTTTACTTGCGCTCATTCTCCAGCTACTGAGATATACCGACTGAACAGACTGAATGAAAATGGTGTCTGTAGATCCAACGGAGCCAACCATTGTTTTAAATGGGTTGGACGACCCTCAGCCATCCATAACGTTCGCCCTACATCAGAGTAATGCCAGGTTGTCTTGTGTGGGTAAGGGACGCCCAATTCCTCAAGTGCATTGGGAATATGAACGAGAAAGTGTAAGTTATTTATGCTCCACGATATGAAGACAAATGAAAATCTCATATGTACATATCATAATCCATGCAATAAATTTCAATTCAATAGAAGCTGCTCATATCGGAAATCGATGTTGGAGAAGGAAGGAAAGATTTGATATTTTCTTACGTCACGAATCCAATGGGAGGAAGCTACAAATGTGTCGCGATAAATTTTCGTGGTGAAACCACAAGAAATGTTATTGTAGCTGTCAAAGGTATTTGCTTTCAGTCTTCAGTAATGTATATTATAAAAGCATAATGCATGATGTATGGAACGTGTCAATTTTATCATAAAATCTATGCTTAATGCAGACGAATTTTTGCAAACGGTTGTAATTGTGGGAGTTGTCGTTGTCACTGTTTTTCTCCTCACTGTGATGGTTTCCTGGAAGAAAATCTGGAAACAGCGGCGACAACTTAGAGTGCTAACCGATGCTGAGATTAAAGAATTTCGAGAAGGAAATGTGGAGAGATTGCACAACACTGAGTTTCTGGACACGCAGGAGCTCCTTCATGCTTTGCCGTATAATGATGAATTTGAGATTCCCATTGAAAACCTAAGGATTGGTGCGTTTGTAATGTTATTATTATGACCATGTTGGAATACTGAAACTGAGTTTCGATTGAAGAAGCAGAGGGCAATAATGTGTTCCGTAAATAATGTTTCTAAAGATAGGTCCAATGTCCTCGGAAGTGGGAATTTTGGGCAAGTTCTGAAAGGTGCTGTAACATGGCCTGGCTCTGACCGCGTAATTAATGTCGCAGTAAAAACTTTAAAACCAAAGCACAATGTACTCTACTTCAAAACACTCCTGTCCGAAGTGAAAATTATGGCTCATATTGGTCGGCACGCTAATATCGTTAGTTTAGTTGGAGCATGCACCAAAAACATACGCAAACGTAAGCCAAATTTACAAACATGTAAGCTTTAACATGTGCTTCTGTGCTTGAATAAAGCTTATAAGTATGTAACATGATTGGATTTACAAATGTAGAAGAAATTTATATCGCTGTGGAATACTGTGCCAAAGGAAGCTTGGAAATGTTTTTGAAAACTAATCGCTCTTCATTCGTTAATTTGATTTGTAACGACAACATCTACATTAACATTTCCCTTGGGTAGGAGAAAATACCAAAGAAAATATAATTCCAACTACCTGAACTACCAACCATAATTGTTATGATACACATTTTACTGATGTAAATGCAGACATCAGCGCACCTACGAAAATCTCATGCAACAGGAAATTATGGAAAGTCCTGGTCCTGACGATTGTGTGTCCACCTTCCATTTACTGAAGTGGTCGAGGGAAATTGCGAATGGAATAGAGTTTCTGGGAAGCAAAAAGGTTGCACATTTGTGTTCGAACAGGTGTACTAAAACTATAAAAAAGTGGGATTTCAGTTCTGTAATTTACTCTTAGATAATACACGGGGACTTGGCAGCAAGAAATGTATTACTTACGGAGGGGCTAATTGCGAAAATTGGAGATTTTGGGTTGTCGCGACAGCTTATGGAGTACTCCAACTATGTCAGATCTGACGGTGCAGATGTATGAGTACTTAAATTAATATAGTTAATATTTACCACAAAATCAACAATTATACAAGGTTGGATTAATCATTTGTCTTCATTCAAGTGTGTCATTCCCTGGAAGTGGATGTCCATTGAAACACTCCAAGAAATGAAGTTTTCCGTTTCCTCCGACGTTTGGTCCTACGCAGGTGGGTGCATATAACTATTATCCGTGCGCTTGAAAGTATTAGCGTGTTACCACATTTCAAAATTATACTCACATTAATAATTTTATTATTACTGAACTTGGGTAGTTACATTATGGGAAATATTTACTCTCGCTCAACTTCCGTACGCTGGAGTAACTTGGAGTTGTGGATTTGTGGATCATCTATTGAATGGTCTGAGATTGCATAAACCAGCTTATGCAAGTAGTCAAATGTAATTTGATATATATGTTCACTCAGTTCACTAAATATTTATCCAAAATTAGTGGCTTTCATAACGGCATTACTACGATATCTTTCGATTATATTTTCAGCTATAATTTTATGTTGGATTGTTGGTCATTGGATCCCTCCCACCGACCAACCTTCATTGAACTCAAAGATTTCTTCGAGGGATTGCTCCTTCAGTCATGCAATGATGTAAGGGATTTTAATCATTTTATTTGCACTTTAATGGTTACACTAAGAAAGCATATGTAAGCATAATTATAAATGTTTAAATCCATATATTTAAAATAGGATTACTTAGACACAAACTCAACCAGGAGAGGAGAATACATCAACGCTGGAAAGAATCCTCATGCTTTTAACCCATGTTATTCGGTAGTTTCAAATGGAATATATAATGGAGAAGAAATGGAAACAATGAATGTGGGAAGTCCACTAGAGCGCTCGAGAGTGATGAAATTTGTAAATGGGAATTACGCTAAAATTGTACCTGTAGAAGACACACAAGGCTACCTGCGACCTCTGATATTAGAAAGTTTTGAGGAGGAGGAGATGGAGAAATAACATGTCCTCTCTAATGACATACGGATACCTCAGGTTCTCAATGAACTCTATTAACGTACGGCAAAAAATCTAGTCAACTCAAAAGTTAATATACTTATATAATTTAGCTATAGTCAGAGTTATTAAGAAAATTGAATATTCTTGTGAATATATCTATGTATACGTTACCACATATTATATTATTCAGTTAAAGTTAATAACAAATCATATTCACACTTAAATCATCCAAATCCGTTGCGTCATGAAAAACGTCCTCCTCATCCTCCAAAAGAGTAGCCATCCCCAACTCGTCACCGTTACAATTAGTATCTTGATCCACATCCATTCGATTCTCATCCTCGTGTGGCTGCCGACGAGATGAGCTGTTTCGTAGTTTCATTGTGTGGAAATTCCACCGAGAGTTGTGCTGAATCCATTCCAATGCTTCCAGAAGCAAACCTTTGAATGTTCTCCCTAAATACTTGTCCACTTCTGGATTCTTGTCGGTGCTGCGCATCAACTTTGTAATGTAGTCACACGGATTTGAAGGGTCATGAAGACAACTGTCGATGTCAGTTGTGCGGGTCAGTTCTTTGAACTTAATTTTCTGTTGTAAGTAAAAATGTAACACAAACCACATTTATTCAACAATCATATATTATTCTACCGATAACTAACGATATTGCCATTGATGTCAATTAATGTGTATTTTGAAAATAAATTTTTTGATTATCGTAATAATTTCATATGGATATTTAAAGCTAGTAAATTACCTTCTCGCTTGGAACATAGAGCATCATAGCTGCATGGATTTCCTTCAATTTGGGACAATCCACGCCGATGGTCGCGTAATCCTTTAGGGGGACCACCTCAATAACTGGTGGGCTGGCAAGAGCTGTGTACATCTTCTTTGCTGCCAAGTTGAGTCCATAATTGACTGAATCAGTTGCAACTACGGAAAGCATTTCAATTTAATTGTTCAGTAACATTAGACCATTCAAATCAAGTGTGTGCATGCATGCTTATTGAGGCTTACCAATGCACCTCCGATTTACAACTGTACAACTGCATTCCCACCGGGGGCTGTTGTTCATCTGGTCATCCCGTTTCCGGTATCCGTAACCCCGTAAATTGTGAGATTTATAATCAACTGGCCCCATCTTGAAGTGATCACAAAGTTCCTGCAATTTCTCTCGAATTTTCGTGTATCTGCAGCCTGGATAAAGGCCGTACATGGTTGACTTCCAAGCACCCCTGCATTTGAAATGAAGTCGCATTCGTTCCAGCAAATGGGCAGCAGCTAACTGTGTACTTAGCCCTTGTGACAACGCATGAGCCACGCCTATTTATGGTGAGTGAAAATACGACAGAAATAGAATTAATTGCATACCCAAATATCATCGCAAAAAGAATAGTCGATGTTAAATTTTTATTACCACAAAACATGCCCGCATATAATTCGGTCCTCCACTGAACATCATGTTTCGCTGTGGTGTACCTGAAGACTTCCGCGTGCAAGTTGATGCCAACACGCTGGCAAATTAAGCTGAGAAATTTGTGGGGCGTCATCACGTTTCCATTGCCCATCAAAACATGATTTCGATGATTCTCGTAATTATCTTCCAACTTGGTTATGAATGTATCGCTAAACCCTCCCTCAGCACATGTATAATCCAGTCCTTTGAAGCATGGCAAGCGTGGAAGCTGTCCTATTGTAGAAAGTGGTTTTTGTTGAGCTTCATTAAAATAAGGGTCGCCCTTCGAAGATAATTCATATCGAGGAGTGCATGACACATTTCTTCCATTTCCATTCGTCTCTTTCGTCATGCTTCCATTAGACTGATCAGATGTCATGAAATGGTGCGGTTGTGAGACACCATTGGCGTGTCGTGCAGGAACTTCGCTTAATCCGATTCTAGTATTGCCAGTGACATTCTGCACGGCAAATTCATGTCGCTTTTCGGAAACCGTCAGACGTTCAACAACCTCAACTAACGCTCGTGTCCGAGGGGTACTACTTCTATCTTCTAGATTACGATCATGGTACCCGTTTCCGATACGAACTTGTCCTTGATTCTGATAATTCGGCTTCTGATTCATGTGGGTCGCTTGATAACCGGAAGGTGACAATACTGAAGGACGTGTTGTACCTGGTGCGGAATGCTGTGCGAATTTTTGTGTTCTCTGAATCTTCGAAATTGCTGCCGACTTCGCCCTTGATGCTGGCCTCTCCATAAGTGATCCCGAAGCATTGCTGTTTGACGTGCCATTTGCATCTTGTAGCCAATTCTCTCTAACCAAACCCGGTGGTGGTTTGCTCAAATCCTGTGACAATGGTGTAGCACCCGCTTGATGGCTGATCCGCCCGGTAGCGTGTTGTTGTGAAACATCATTTCTGTTTCGGAACTCGAAACCTGTGGACATACCAGCC
>JAQFZW010003783.1:0-11949 GCA_034687055.1 Heteromurus nitidus | reverse complement strand
TCTCCAGAACCGTTGCCCATTGCAAAAACAATATTTCAGAATTGGTTAGATACATGGAGAGGAGTCTGTGTGCAAAACCCTGACCGATATAAAATTTAACATCGGGGCCGGTTGCCTCGTGAGTGGAACTAGAGCCCACCGACATATTATATATTCCCTCTGCTCCCACGTTCCCTCTTTCCACTCCCTCACATTATGCTCTTGGTAAGTAAACACATTTCGGTTTTTTAGTACGTCATCTTTTCATGTAATTTTGGACAACTGTCTACACCGCTCACATTAGCACAACATCTTTGTTTCATTTCCATCTGAAATCCTACGACGAGGTTCCCACCTTCTCCTCTCACATTTCATACAAACCCCAGTCCTACTAGAATAGTACTACTACTGCCATACAGAACTCTCTGAGCGATGAACAAATATTTGTTAGTCCGTGAAACATATTTAAACTTCGTTGTGGAAGTGACAAGTGACAGGTTCACTCGACGACTAGATGCTACGGTGACGTTTGAGTTTTCATCCCTCAGCTTTTGTTTCACTATTCTTGCTCACCGAGTAAAAAAGATCTGCCAGCATCGTATCACACATTAAAAGTGACGTAGGATATTTCAGGAATTATGATGATAGGATGACTGCTAAGGAACTACACTTACAATGGGATGATGCGTTCAGTGCAGATAGGTTTATCAAATGGATAAATATATTTGAATGGATTATGTTTTGGAGGAAAGGGTTGAATCATTTCATTTTTTCATTGGCGTAAGGGAGATGTACGCCCCACGTTTCAATTCTGAACTGCAAACATGATGATGACGTTTTCACTCTTCTCGCCTCTCTCTCTCTCTATTTCTGTTTGGTTTGTACTGCAAATGTTTACTGTTCTTTGTGTACAGGCGTTAAATCCAAATCCCCAACTTGTCACAGAGATTTAAAAGAAACAAACACTCCATTTATGCTGGAGCTGCTGTTTAATACGAGTAACATTACCATGTTCCAGTAAGAACATCTTTGGACGCATGTACTGGAATCATGAAAAGAGTTTTCCATGCCAGAAAAGTTTAAACTTGTACATTACCTTTTTTAACAGAGTATCCGTCAATTGGTGAGCCAGACGTGAGACAACCGTTGCTATCCTCCGGACTTCGAACACCTCCAGGTGCAATGGAGTAACCACTACAGGAGTACCATTGCCCCCTGGACCAGTTCTGATGGGAACCGAGGAGTCTAAGTTTATCTTGCGCTATTTGGTCTTGATCCGACGTCATCTGAGGAGGCATCCCATCGTTTGGATCCTTATGAGTTGATGATAAATTACGAAGAACTCGGTTAATCGACGAGACCTACACAAGGCAAAGTTGGTTATAGCAAAAAGAATCATAATAATACGACTTGCAAAATTTCACGTTGCATACATTATAAAATACACATAAACAAACCACGCTTCGTGAATAACCAAAGTCAGAATGAAAGTGGAAATAATGGTGAACGAATATAAACCATGGTTATAATAGAGATACATCGTGTGAGTGCGCACCAGGGAAAAAAGTATGAAGAGTTTCAACACTCGCGATCTCCCTTTTTCACAACTCTTTTCAGCCGTCATTAGCATTCCACAGTAAATTATTGCAAGTTGAAAAAGAGTGTGAAGCATACTGTGAAAGAGAAATATTATGCCAGTATTGACTTTGTAGTAAAACCAATGTCATGCACTTGTTTGTGTATGCACGGATATATTCCTCCAAGATCACAATGGATGAGCTGAAAGGCAGCTCTTCGGATTCTCACCATATCACTCGCACATATATTTTACCTGTCAAAGCCATTCCATTCTGCTGGTATCATTCCTAACTGCCTTTCATAACACTCAAGTTTGTAAGGGTAAACAGGAAAAGCATATATGCATACTCCTAAGTCCTGTATATCTACTTCCTTCAACGAAAAATCCCAGTATGAAACGGTAATTTTCGAAGAACGACAATTATACACAATGTCTGCACCAAGAAAAAATCAATGCAAACAGCAATATATTCGTTTCGTAAAGTTATTTCCGTAAAACATCCGAGAAAGCAAGAATATAAGATATCTTTGTAAAGTTGAGGATGGACAGTTCGATCGCATCTCACCATATCGACTTTTTCCACGAATACGGAAGGGTGCAATGTGCTACCTCGCCTTGGGCATTGCAGCATGAAAAAAAACTTCTTTTTACAGTATCTGAGCAAGTATGATTGGACTCGTTGATCTCGTTCCAAACTTTTCTATTTTGAAGGCCTCTCTGCTTGAACTTCCAAAAACACATTTTTCAGAGCTTTCCCTAACGCATAATATCGCTAGCTTTGTCCTCGTCAGAAACTTCAACGTTTTCACAAACTTGTTTCGACACTGGTATAAAGAGTTTTATCCAGAAATGCTTTTTATGCTGCTGCTATGGACCTGCTACGCAATGTCATGGGCGACTTACGCTTTTGATCTCCTCAGGTCTTCACTAATCGTAAGAAACGCATTTCAAAAAAAATGTCACACAAAGAGGCACCGACATTCTGTTCCGACTCTTTCCATTTTAAAGTCATCCAATTAAATATACATGCATTTATTCCTTTTATAGCGACACGTCCCCAACATTCTCTGTCGCCAAGAAATCTTACTAAGCTTTCTTCCTACACATTCTCAGTTGCGAATACGCGAAAAGGGGAAGAATGTAATTGTAATAATCGTATACGGAGGACATTTTGAAATTTTACATTCCTTCTCCATGACATTTGACACTGTGTCAATTTCCATCCAACGGATGCTACATTCAATGTGCTAATATTCGGTAACAACCATTCTAGTCATCTTCCCTTTCTCACATAGCTCTTGCTATAAACACGAGTATTTGTTTCCACAATGAACATTTTAGAAGTTCAACTGTTTGTGGCTGCTCCATGTATTTGGTCTCCCCGTATATTTTCCTTCGTCGGATGGATATAGCGTAATGCTAACACATAATCATAACAATAATGAAATAGCACCAACACTTTTCTCTCAGCCCGAAACAAGTCAACGAGGATCTTGGTTGAGACAGGGAAATTGTAACAAAATGTGACTTAAATAGAGGGATATAATATGTAAGTTGTGTGCATTGCATGCATGCATACATACTTTTGCATCAAGCTGATTTCCTTTCTCCTTCAGATGAGGAGACGAGACGTGTTTCTTGTAGGAGTTTGATCGTTATAATCGTATGTATTGTGGGAGTGTTATGTGGAGAGAATTGAAATCTCCGAAATCCACTACAAAAGCAAAACATACATATACCCTCACTCCAGATGAATGTGTGTGTGTGTGCAAAGGGAAGGCGTTGAAAAGCCTTTGGGTTCCTTCCGCTGTCAGTTCGCATTACAAGGACCGTGACAAAGGAGGGAGGAAGGAGTCCGATAAAATACCCTATTAATTCGAAGCATTATGTTGTGCCATGCTATACTTGGACGCGTGTTGCACAACAACGTCCACTCTACACTAACAACAATCCTACATGGGTTCTCCTCAAAATGTACGAACCAACGTTCAGCAAAAAAAATATGGGAACTATTTCAACTCAGTTTATGTCGGCAAGGCTTGTTAGATGCAAGGATATTATCGATTTTGCTTGCCAATTTTGAAACAAGTGTAAAACGGTTTGATGTGGAAAGGACCAGTCCACTTTGAAAAATGACAGTGAAAATTTTAGCTTTAAATAACAAGGCTTTCTCTGTAATAAACTTGCACACAGTGTTATTGTAACAACACTTATTCAAGAGCTGTGGTTTAGTGAGAAGGGCTTAATATGGGACATTTCTCTCTCCTTTTGTAATTTTATTACTTAGCTCTTAAAAGCGTATATGTACACGCATATATTCCCTTCAGCTTTCGAAAACGGCAAGACCATGCATGCCTCAGCCAGAAAAATGATACAACGGAATCTAAACGTCCATCAAAGAAGAAGTGTTCTTCTCGTGTCGCCGTCCGAAAAGCCAACGTCATTTCATTTTAGTAACGATGATGATGTTTCATGACGATGATGTTTTTTTTTGCTCCCGTTGTTGCACTGTACCCACACCAAAATGTACATAATATTGTAATAAATATGCACATCGTTTATTGTCACCACACACGAGAAGAAGTTCCAATGCAAAAGCTGACTGGTGAGAGCAGTGTCTCATCATTTCATTTTCAGAAGCAACAGCAGGCGTGAAAGTGTAGACTCTTCTCTTCGTTCGTGTTCATTTAGGACACCGCCGGAATACGTGGTCGTGCGCCTTTTATGCGTGTAGGTGGTGACGTTATTCTCAACGCCATTCAAGGAGCTTCCACTGAGCTGTTTCGACTTGGAGGAAAAAACGCGCGGTCTCCACCAGCCCGCTCTCCTGTCATTCAGTGCAGAGTACAAACGGCACATCTCCTTTCTCTCTCTCTCTCTCTATTTGGGTACTTTTCCTCCTGTTCGAGTATTTTTCGGTGGTTGTAGACAAGGTTTTTTGAAAGAAGATCGATGAAGATGTCAAAAGAATGGCATAACGCCTCGTCAACTTTTTTACACCCCAAGACCAACAAGACATTTTCTTACAATGACATATACATAATATTTACTTGCCATGAGGAGAGGAGTATCTATATATATATACTCTCTACATAACACAAAAGTATCACTCGATCCATGTGGCGTTTCATATATATATATTTGGTACACCACATCACAGCAAAATGATAGAATGTAGCTGCGGAAACATTTTCTTTCCTCCTTCGTGTCACTTTCTCCCCGCAGAGGAAATTCCCTGTGGAAAGTCAAGTCACTCTTGTTGCTGTTTTTTTTCGACGCCACCGTATACATTCATTCTTTGTGCAATGCACTCATCATTTTCCTATTTTCTTCGAAATGATACAAGAAGGAAAAAAACACGACGGATATTTTCCATAACGTATAAAATGCTATGTAGAACACAGACTTTTGGACATATCGAGGAAACGAAATGTGCAAAGAGGAGCGAAGGAAAGATATCCTTGAAAAATAAGTTGACTTCCACCAACTCTGCCGACAACGCAGCACAAATTTACTGCTGCACTGCATCTATCAAAAAAAGTGGGCGCAAAAATGCGACTTTCCCAAACTGGGAGAGAGATGGAGAGAGAAAACTTGAAGGGAGAAGTGCACAAACTTATCACCATCTTTGGAATTGAGTAATCGTCACAAGGAATAGAGAGCCGCGCTTCCACATACACGTTCCCGCTTCCTAAATCCTCCTTCCTGCCATTGTCACTCAAGAACATTTCAACGAGAATCAGACGTGAAATTATCGTAATAACCGTGAAACTTGGCGTTCTTTCTCCGTTTCTCGCCTCATTCGAGAAAATGCTGTTTTGAGGAGACTGATAATATGATTGGATAAAAAGAAATGGGAACGGTAGAGCATGAAGCTCGTACATGTGAACACCACCTCGCACTTCAGCATCCCCATTTCTTCTCTCTCGTTTTCGAAGGAAAACTCAATACTTATTACGTCATGTAGTTGACAGTCATTCGTAACTGGAAATGAAGTAAGAACAACAAAAAATTACGATTGGAATCAAAATGCAATCGAGACACGACTCCAGACAAAACGTAAACGTCAAACAGAATTTGTCTTCGTATAAAACAAATATTTCGAAAACAATAACCAAAATTTCCTCTGCAATACTGCGAAAATAAACATTTGGATAAAGTAGAAGAAATAAGGAAATACGATTTTCGGCCGTTAAAACGAGAGTTTATGAATGATCTAGCGAATCTTCAATTTGGACAACTCAATTCTAACAAACCCGTCAAGAGCCATGAAATTACACACATTAAAGAGCGGAACATTGTGTCCCATGAACCATTTTAGTTGATCCTGAAAGAGAAACTTTATTGCTTATTTAGTTTAGGATTTAAAGTAACCATGGGTTATCTCGAATAAAGATGTGAAGTACGTGTGTCACCATTCATAATTTTGTTAACGAGTGTGCGAAACTAATTAACAAATCAAATCCATGAATTCTACGCTGTAGAATTTAGTCAGTTGCGAAGGGAATTTAGGGTTCAAGCTCAATTTTTACACGTTACAAATTACATACATCGCGTCATTCTGTTGAATTCGAATTTCACGGAGATTTTCCAATTACTTTAGCTCAGAGCATAAGTACAACTCATCATTCACTCCGAAATAAAAGTAGTCAGATATTATGTCCAATATATTCTATACAGAGAAAACATAAAGTATGAAATCAGTTGCAACTAATCGGTAGGGTAACATTGACATAAAAAGTCAACTCATTTCATGCATTTATTAATGGCACACCGCGCAGGCCGCTTTTTTAAACTTTTTTGTGATGTGGATCGACGTCATGGGAAACCTGTTTGCTCTATTTGTCATGAATTCATCAACTTTAGAACAAAAATAGAGAATTGGGAAGATGAAGAATTCAACAAAGAGAAACTGATATACATATGAATCCATAAAAAACATTGGCACCATGCTGATTTTTTCCAGCTCCCACGCTGGTTCCTTTCTTTTTTTAGCTCTGGAAAATGACTTGGCGACACACTGTCAATACTAATCTCAGATACGGATCTTCTGCTTGATTAAAGAGCATTATAGAATGGAATGATATAAAACAGAGAAGTAAGTTAAACTAGCATTTGCATGTTTATCCTTTTCCTCCCTTGTGTTGCTGCTTCAACGGAATGGAAACCCCCAAAAAAACGAACACGAAAACCACTGTCGCCGATATTCATATATCGACTGCATATCATCAACGGATTCACCGATTTCCCATTTTACTCCATTATATATTCATAGAAAGTCGGTAGAGTAGGAAAAAAGTGTATTGCACACTCGCTCTTTTTTAGATGCAAATATGACACGTTTCTTGTAACCTTTTTATTATTATTCCTTATATTTCCCGTTTCCAGATCTACTTTTTACTTCACACGTGAAAAACACATTATCCCCATATCTCATGCTGAAATAAAAGAAGTAAGCGACATCATTGATGATGTCGACTTCCTAAAAGTCGGGATCATCAGTTTTGTTGTCGAAAAGGGTTGCGTTTCGAGGGAGGGTGGTTTGGTTGTTGGATGCGAGCACATAATGAAAAGGGTACAAAATATATTAAGACCTCAAAACAAAAGCGTGAAAACCGAGCTCAAATCAAATGGCTAATGACCATATGTACTAGATATTGACTCAGAGTAGAGTTGCTTTTAATCGTAATGAGGAAAAATTGACAAAAAAATACTGTGTACATTTGGAATACATTGAGCAAGCTTGGCATTACATTATTGCCAAAGTAGCATCGAAAATGATGAACATGAGCAACACAAATATTATTCCCCTTTTATTGTTCTCCTCACACATTTAGTATTATCACATCACCATTCCCAGTATTGGAACAAGACATATGAAAGTGGAAGGTCTTCATTATTTTGTGCGGAAAGTCGAGATTACAATCTTGAAGTTACATTATTGATGACATACGAGAGAGATCTCATTCTGATAAGAGTCGCTCCCGTTCACTATATTTGTTTTTAATCATTTGTACATCTTCTGTGAACAATGAACACCAGCAGGGGACAAAAATGCACTTTTTGGCAATGGTTTTTCCAATTGCAAGTTGAGAGTTGTCCTCTTTTGTTCCCAATGAACTTTGCCTTTATTACTTTTTTCGACTTCCGCACATGATAAAATAATGTATTGGTGATGATGAAAAATAGCAAATAAATTGTTGACACTTGATGTAAATTTTTTTTGTTTTGATCTGATCTCGAATAATCTCGATGAGAAAATATTTTCAAATCCGCTTAGAGACCTTGAATCCCATGACAGCTTATCATCTTGTGCTCAATCGAACCCCTGATTTCTCATAAAAACCATAACGTATATACCCCATAGGCGTAAAGAGAAAATAAAAAAATTCTGCCTTTGATGTAATTTTACAGCTCTCTTTCTCCTCTCATATTTTTCCTTCGTAAGAAAAAAATCTGGAACGAAAAAATAGCGACGATCTAGCTCTGTTGGTAGCCCAGCTCAGCTCCTTTTGAGATATTTTAACATGATTTCAGCTAGATATGTGGAGATTCTTCTGACTCTCTCTGAAAAAGGATTTCCCTGTTTGGCTTGATCACCCAAAAACACTTTTCGTATTTTTTATACTTTTTGAACTTGCAACAGTGCACACGTTACGCATTGCATTCCGGCAGACCACTTGGCTCCCCGGTTGAACCTGAAACTGCTTAATATGAGAAGCACGAGTGAAATTAACATTTCACTTGCCGTCCACCAGCAGCACAAAAACTATTATATGCTTTGGCTTTGCTGCTGGAAAAAAGTATCCGATTTCTCTCCTTCTTTCGCCCCAAACTTTCCTTTTTCTATCGCCATAAAACTGAATCCGTTCAAGGCCATTATGTATATTTAATCCGGCGTTATGCTATTGCTCGGTGGCTACCTCTCGTCCCGATATATTGACTACGCATTGTGTTTCCTGCTTTTTTTCGTTATATTCTGGTGAACATTATTTCACTCTGTAATGCCTAAATTCCCTCTCTACTTCATTGTCCACTACTTCCTTGTTTGTGATCCTCCTTTTCATTTAAATAAAACGGTTTCATCCACAGAATCTCTTGGATTTTTTTTTACTGACGGATCGTTCAGCAGTGGTTTTATTTGGGGAAAATGCAGGCACCAAATGAATCGGATGCATATTTTTGTTTCCTTTATAAAAACTAAACCGTTGAGTTGAGGCAGGCAAACTACGTATAGTACCAGAGACCAATTTCAGGATCTCAAAGAAACGTTTCACTTGTGCAGACGCATATAATCCTGGAGAAACTTTGATGGCCAAAAAAATAATACAAGAAGTCTCTTGATGTTGTAATAAAACTCTCATATCCTAAAAACTCTAGTTACGGATCTCCCACTCGGATTCTACTTCAAAATATATGATTTTTTGTGTCGAGTTTTGATGCGTGGTTGATTGAAAGCCAGATTTTCATATTTTTTATATAAAAATCTTGTACAACAGTTTTCTGCAAAGCATGCGTCTTCCGACAGCATCACATATTTCCATCGGGTTCAATAGTTTTTTTTCTTTGGTTTATTCTTTCACCTCTTTCCCTCAAATACGAGTACAAAAGTTCCAAAAAAAAAGGAAACACGAAGTAGTTTTGGTTCGGTCTTGAAGAAAAAAAATGAAAGTACACATTTCTTACTTTTACTTACTTTCCTCGTCGTGGCAAGGGCACCAACATACGTGTACATATTTTTTGTTGGCTGTGTGTGATATACAGGCCATAGCACAACAAAATCTGTATGCATGCATATATTGCATATTCCTTTTTTATATAGGTTTAGTTTAGGCCAGGCTTGCACTCGTTGTATGCACTTATTGCGAGTGCCAGCACAATTTAAGTTGGGACATGGAGGAGCTTAGAGAAATTGAGAATGGAGCGGCGGAGGACCAGAGAGTATCCGAGAAAGGATGAAATAGTCGAGGAATAGCTTTGGTTTTCATTCCGTTTTCCGCTGCCTCTGCTGGTCTCGTTGTTGGATAGTTTTTTTTTTGGATTCGTGTATAATATGTATGCGAAGTTCTCCCCAACTCTGCGATTTCACACTTGAGTGCTCTGATCCATAATGCAAGAGCTGTTATATTTGTAAGACCAGCGACCTGACACAAAGCAAAAGCACATAGGGATATGTGCACGACGACGCTCCGAAAGTATAAAAAGCAGTGGGACTTTCTCGCTCTCTCCATGGATGGTCGATGATCATGGATGAAAACTCGTTTTACAATCTATGTGTACCGATACCACTGAAGAGTTAGCGAACATTTTAAATGTATATGCATTTTTCCTCCTATGTCCCATGCACTTGTTCTCTTCTAAAGGAGAAAATGTGGAAGTACAAAACGAACAGATTTAGACTGCATTCTTTACCTCAGAACATTTTTTTTCAAGGAAAAACGTCGTGTTCACTTTTCACTGTTTCCTAAAAGATGTACAATGTGAACTTATGAAATGTGAGAATTTTTATGTGATTGGTGAACCAGAATTGTAGTTTGTAATGGGATCACAAAAAATTATAGTGGACACCAAATGCTTTGATGTCGTTTTAATTGCCCAGTACATAATTTTAGAAACTTCATTTGAACCCAGTTAATATGTGCGATTATGTCAGAGAAACTCGTAGAATTTACTATGATAAAAATGCGTGCATATAGTTTAATGAAATCGAATCCTTCCATAAAATATTACGCATTCAATGCATGGCACTAGCGGAAAAATCAAGTCCTTTTATCAATTGAATCGTCATGATTCATACAAGTGAGTAGACATCTAGGCACACATGTAATATGTGTTTCGTAGAAGGACAGGACGGGGACGAAGCCAAAGAGTGCACATCTGACGCAATGTGTACCACAGCCGCATGCATAAGTACAAGAGAAACGGGAGTAAATCAGGATCGAAGGGAGAAGAAGAGATTTGTCCCTGACGTACAAATGTGCATGTTCTACAATAAAAGGGTCTTTGACGACTCAACTGGAATGTAATCGTAGGAAAAACTAGGTTTTCAGAATTGTGCGTGTCTGCTGCCTGCGACGAAAAGTTGTGTATGTGAAGGAAAAAGTGTACGCGAGAGAGAGAGATGATTTTATAGAACAATGGGGAAGTGAATGAACCATTAATAATGATGAAGCTTAGGAATTCCCTTGAACGAATTTTATCGATGTCATTGCACTTCCTCAATTTTATGTTTGCATTGTGAAGACACAGAAAACTCGAGATAGCTGCATAAGATGTATGTATATAAGAGCAGTGCCTACTACACACAGTTTTTGTAGGATGAAGACATATCCGTATCAGTAGGTTACTTTCACTACTCCACTTTCTTTTCTTGACTTTTGTTCTCAGGATATTGACAACAGCAAAACAGCGAATTTATGTTGACTTTACAAGATGCAAGTTGAGAAATGAGAGGACACTTACGCTAGGAATATTGTCATTAGTGCAGATCCCTTCGGAGAGGAGTCGATCCCTAATTTCCCACGCGAAAATGGATGGACATTCCCGTTTGTACTGAGCAATTTTGTGAACAACACTTGAAGTTGCTACACGAGGTTTACTTCCCCCAATGGCCCTTGGTCTAATAGAGCCTGTCTCGTAATATCTGCAAGAAAATTATAAACAGTTCATATTACCTTGGGGATTTAGTAGAGCACATATTTATTTGTTAATATGAAAAGTGTAATTATTACGGGAAGGCTCAAGCTCACTTTGCCACCAGAAAAAAAACAACTCTTTCACCCTTTTCATCTAGATTTAGCTGTCATCAGATCTCATTTAAAGATTGTGGATATGGCAGTGCTTCGCATACACACAAATGAAATGAACTGTTCATTTTTGACTTGCCCCTCAGGGAGTAAAGCAGTCATCATTGCATGTAATTTTGATGTGGTTGAAGTTCACACAAACAAATTATTCCCCGTTTGATTATTGATAATTACGAAAGATTTTGGGAGTCTCAAGAGAGACCAAGATACACATGAGACAAAAAAAGTACAATGGGGAAATGGAGCACCTTTTTGGTGGCCGAGTACTGTCGCCAGTTATTCTAAGGGGAATATAGAGGGGAAGTAAAAAAGGCAAGTAGGTGGACGAGCGTGGAAGTGATGCCAATTCAGTGATAATGTAAACTTACCGGCCGAGAATCTTTGATACACATCCATTGGATACTTGGAGAATTCGTGAAATGTCACAGGGCCGCGCGCCAGAGTGTGCTAGCTCGACGATTTTCTGACGCGTTGAGTCTGGAAGTGGTCTTCCACTGACGAATACTCCACCCAATTGGTTAATGCCACTATGCCCTGTAAGAATTAGAGTAATTTGTTGGTTATAATCATCATTACAGAATTAAT
>JAQFZW010003782.1:0-11954 GCA_034687055.1 Heteromurus nitidus | reverse complement strand
AGTGAAACGAGCGTTTCACTAACTCGCACTTAAGTACAAAAAAAGTCTCAGCAAATACTTAAGAATTGCTTAAATGTGGTACTGAAACGTGCTTTGCTTAATTCTGACTTAAGTCTGTCTTAAATCCTTAGTGCAACAGCCTCCTGGAATCTTGTCCCGTAATTGGCTACAATATTGGACCATTGAGAAATGTGAGGTCTTGTCTTTCGTTAGCCATTACAGATGCAATCGTCAGCTGGTCTGCTACATTAATGTTGGTGAGTAGAATTAAATGAAATCGAATTTAAACCACTTTTATAACGAGATTTTATATAGCACGACGCCGTTATTAATTCTAAGTCTTTAACTTGTGGTATTCCAAATGGATAGATGAACATGTCGCTAGAATGCCATTCATTGTAAATTGAGATGTTAATTATCGTCAATTTTTAAACATAATTCTTGTAGTTATTTTGTTAATACAAGGGAAAAGTAATTGATGTTTGCATATTATTACGGTCCAGTGCAAATTCCACTTCACGCGTTTATGGATTTATTCCATATTTACCCTTTAAGCCCAATTAAAGTACAGTAATGAATAGAGGCACATAGTAAAAATTGTTACAAGCTGAAGTAAATACTTACGATTATACTTACACAAAAGCAAACAATTCAGTATCGAGTGTGGCCTTGTTGAGAATGTTCCTTATCGTTGAGACCATCCACCGAGCAAATATTAGAAAATTAAATAGTGAGGAAGAATGTGGTCGGGTGAAAGCAACTTTTGCATTCAAACTGGGATTCTATATATCCAATTTTGCAATGTCAGGAACAATTGAATATTATATTCCAGAGGTAATAATCAGAGGAACTAAGCCTTGTCACTCTTCTTCTTCACAAGATTTGATACTCGATACAAATTTTGGGGTAAGGTGGTTCTTCATTCAAAATTTCCTTTACAAATTGTGGAACGAAACGGATTGCTGGAGAATTCCAAACTCTGCTAATACTTCAAATAGTCATTCTCATCCAGTTGAAGTTCTGATTATAAATCACCACGGAATGGTCACTCAGCCCAAGATGGTCAGGCTACTCAAGCAATATCCAGAAATGCGAGACCTCCATCATGAGCCGCCATGGATAGCAGCTGTTCTTTTGTATTGCCGGCTACTAGCGGAGTCAATAAATGCAACTTTAGTTTCTAAGGAAGTCATTGACGAGCCAAGTCTTCAAAAATATCCTTCAGTTATCCCAGGGATACTAGACTTTAGCAAAAAGGAGATGACAGCAAGTTATTTGTGGAGAAAGTACCGACAAGTGGGATCACCTTTCTTCCATCGGCTGGACGACGCCGTTGGAAACTTGAACTTCGCTTACTGCGACATTCCTCAAAGTGTCAAAGAGAATTCCTGGGTTTTCACCGTGTTCACGAATGCATTCGATATTTACTCTTGGATTTGCTTAATTTCTGCCATGACCATTGTTAGCGTTCTTGTTTTCTGCTTCCGTGGGAAATCCCAAAGTAAAGGAATGTGGCTGTCCCTGGCGCCCACTTCCGCTCTGCTTTCTCCAGGTCTCTCCGGAGCTGAAAAGAAGATCAAATATTCACCACTGTTTATTCTGTGGATGTACTCTTGCATTGTTTTGACAAACATGTATTCCGGCAGGATGACCAGCTTGGTAATAATTTCTCCAGAGGAAGATGTGATGACCAAGGTGGGGCAACTTGATGGGCGCAATTACACCTTGCTTTTCGGAGATAAGATTGCACACAACATGGTTACAGGGGCTATTAACAGCTGCATTAAAAGTCGACATTTCAATGAGGAGCTGAAAGCAGTCAAAAATTTAATGGAGAGAGGGATTACCATTTCTAAATCACATAATGAGTACGGGAAAATGCTAGTGGAACTGGAGAAAGTTACTGTGATCGAATCATGGGCATTTGCTATACACGCCTATTCCAAGGCGACCAAACACATTAGAGAAAGAAGGTCTTCGGAAACGAGACTTTCACAAATGAAATGCCACATTGGGAAGCAGTTCATACATTTGGGAGCATTTTATTATGCATTTCTCCCACCAAACAATGAACTGCTGACAACAAAAGTTTTGATTCTTGGTGACGCCGGATTAACGGCTCACTTTGGATGGGAAACTGCTGGACAGATTCACTCTCGCAGGGTTCAAGATCGGAATATGGTGATTAGCCCGACAAAACTGAAAATGGAGGAGAAGCTGGTGGAGTCCCTCCATTTGCAGGGGAAGGTTGTCAAGATATTTTTTCTTTGGGGGATTTGTCTATTCTTCTGTCTGATTTGTTTTATTGGAGAAAATGGTTTAGAATTTGTGGCTTGTCTAAAAAGATAGAATCAAAAGCTAAAAGCTTTTAAACATTATGGCGAATGTGCATTTCAACTTGTTTATTTCAACTTTTGAGGGGACGGGTTTGTTTCTTGTTCATCGATCCGGTAAAATAAGTATGGCAGTATATGAGCACACATATGGCAGCACTTGTTTAGACAAAATTGCTCCATAATTTTACAAATTTCAGTTGTGTACAGAACCAGTTTTATTTGAAGGTAAAAGTTTGCAAATTTACACTTGATAAGAAGGCCAAGCCAATATCATTGAAAGAGTTTTTATAAATAAATAAAGTTTTTTTATTTAGTAGATTGCCTTAAACAGTAAAAAAAACATTTGTTCACGGTGTTTGAAATATTCATCACCGAACCTCAGGCAAATTTCGGCCAACTTTCACGAAATTATATTATTCTCATAAAAGTAGTGTCATTTTCTCTACACTTTCACCATGTGCTGTCGCAAAATATTCACAAATTTGCTCATCACAATTCACCTTCCTTTACTAATTGCTCCCACAACGGAAGGAATTAACTATAACCCCGTCGTGATCACAAATCCCTGTTGTGCATCTCATCTGAATTCAACTTCTAACCATTTCATCAAAAGTCTCCAATTTACAGCCAAGTGGCGCTTTGTCCTGGTGCATATCAGCTCCGACGTCTCCGAAGGGAACGGAAGTTTGTGTGCAACAATTAATTTTAGTATTTTTGACTCAATTCCTTTCTCTAAACCTAAATCTGTGATCATGGACTCGATGGAAATAACACAAGACTCCTTACAGCTAATCAACAAGTATCCTGACATGCGTACCTTATATAACGATCCTCCATACCAAGCTCCAATAATAATAATTTCTCATCTGATCGCAAACTCTGTCAACGCAACAATAATTTCCAATGACATGCCAACTCCCAATGAAGGCGAAAGCTACCCAACCGTTACCGTTGGCTTAATAGCGTTTTCATATAACTCCAAGTCAGTCTACTCGACGTGGTTGGACTATCGGAACAATAATGGGATTCCTGGAATTGGGCTTCCTGTCTATGTGCCAATTGATGAAAGTAGTCTCAACCTAAATTTTGCTTATTGCGACATTCCTCGAAGTGCAAAGGAAAGTCCTTGGTCGTTCGTCGTCTTTCTCGATGCTTACGATCACATCTCAAAAATTTGTCTATTTTTCTCAATAACTTTAATTGATATTCTTGGAGAAGCACGCTGGAACAGATTGCGGTTTTCTGTGATACGGGATACATCCATTGCTACAATGTCAGTTTTTCTTTCTCCAGGACTGTGTGGAGGATCCAAGAAACTAAAGTATTCAGGATTATTTGTCCTCTGGATGTATAGTTGCCTTTTTCTAACAAATTTCTACTCTGGCTCTATCACAAGCGCACTTATAATTCCACCAAAGGACGACACTATGACGAAGGTGAGCGACCTTGAGGAAAGGAATTATACTTTGGGGATTGGTAAATGGGAATATTTGTTATTCCACAGAATTGTGTTGGGACATTTCACTCCTGAGCGGAGGGAGTCCGCTAGCGAAAATATGAAAATTGTCAAAAGATTAGCGGAGAAAAAATATATGCTTGCCAGTTCGGAAGAGAACTATGGTGAGATGCTCGCCACGCAGAAGAACGTTGCCATTTTGCAAAGTTGGGCGTTTGCAATGCATAGGATTACTAAAGCAGTAAAATATATTCGAAATTTGAAATCGGGGGAGAGTGGATGGAACAAAAGGTGCTACCTTGGGAAGGAGCTGATCTACGCTGGTGAATTTTATTTCGCCTTTCTTCCCCCAAACCATGGAACTGTGACAAAGAAATTTATTGGGATTGTTGAAAGTGGGATAATGAGACGGTGGGGGAAGGAGTTGAATGGTAATGCGCATTCGAGAAGGGTTCAGGATCGGAATATGGTTGCCAGTCCGACGAAATTGAAGACAGAAGAGAAGCATTTCGATCCCCTCAAGTTGGAGGGGAAGATTTTGAGTGTGTTTGTGCTGTGGATGGTATGCATCGTAACTTGTTTTGGGTGGTTGGGTGTGGAGTGGTTTGTGTGTATTTGCACTAGAGCATACTTTCGTAGCAAGTGACTGTTTTATGAATATTCTAAAAATTTGCAAACCGAATTTCTTCGTTCGGCACATTCGAGAATGATTCAGGATAGACAAAAGAACTGTTAAAGTATTCAGACATTTTTATCTGGATATATTTTAATGTGCTAATAAAAGTATTAAAAGTATAAAGCCTTGGAGTGTGTTTACTTTATGGCTAATGTGCGTTTCAAGATGTACATTATTAAGCTTTTAGTTGGGGAATGGTTTTTGATAAAATTGGTCTATAATTATATACTTATTTCAATTATGTACAGAACAAGGTTTTACTTGGTTGTACGAAAGCCAACATAATTGAAGAGTATTATAATGAATTTTTTAATTCTTTTTTCGCCCTTTGCCCAACTTTTTATGTTTTACATTAGAACAAACCCGTCGTTCTTTAATGGTTGCATTTTGCCTCCAATATATTCCTTCTTGTATCATTGAAGCAGATGCATTATTACTTTGTTAAAAACTCTGGCAGACATTACACGAAATATTCTGCGACCTCTCACCAGTTAATCATGGGCTTTTGCAAAATATTAGCAAATTTCTTCATCACTATCATTACACTTCACCTTCCTGCACTACTTGTTCCCGCCGCAGCACATGGATTTAACTATAAGCCCGTGTTGGTCACAAATTCCTGCCGTAGTCTACCTCATCTTTTGGAACCACGTTCCACCAATTTTTTCACAAGTCCTCTGTTTACAGTAAAGTGGAGCTTTTCCGTAGACCATATCATCAGCTCCGTAAGGAATAGAAGTTCGTGCTCAACCTTGTCACATTTTGATATTTTCAATCCAATTCCTTTCTCTGAACCCCAATCTCTTATCATTATCTCTTCGGACATACGTTGGGAATCGTTGCAGCTAATAAAAAGGTTCCCTGAAATGCGCACGCTGCATAACGATCCCCCATACCAAACTCCACGAGTCATAATTTGCCATCTGATTGCAAACTCCGTCAACGCAACTATAATTTCGAAAGGGATACCTGGGCACGATGACAAACGACATCCATCCATTATTATTGGGTTGATGGCGTTTTCATATAACTCCAAGTCGGTGTACTCTACCTGGCTGAACTATCGTTCAAGGATTCCTGGAATTGGGGTGCCTGTCTTTGTGCCAACAGATGAAAGCAGCCTCAACCTAAATTTTGGTTATTGTGAGGTTCCTCGAAGTGTAAAGGAAGGTGCGTGGGCATTCCTAGTCTTCATAAATGTTTACGATCGCATCTCCAAAATTTGCCATTTTATGTCAGTAACATTGATTTCCGTTCTTGGAGAAGCCCGGTTGAACGGTTGGCGGTTATTTGTGATTAGCAACACGTACATTGCAACAATTTCCGTTTTACTTTCTCCAGGACTGTGTGGAGCATCCAAGCGGCTAAATTATTCTGGATTGTTTGTCCTCTGGATGTATTGTTGTTTGATTATAACAAACTTTTACTCCGCCTCTATTACAAGCGTACTCATAATTCCACCAAATGAGGAAACCATGACAACGGTCTTGAACCTTCAGGAGAGCAATTATACATTGGCGTTTGATAAAGTCCGGAAATATTTGTTATTGAAAATATTGATTCAAGGACAGTTCACTCCAGAGAGATATAAATTTGCAAGTCATAATATGAAAATAATTAAAAATTTATCGCAAAAGGGATATATAGTTGCCAAGTCGGAAGGGAAATATTCAGAGATGATCGTCACGAAGAAAAATGTGGCCATTTTACACAATTGGGAGCATGTAATGTACCGGATTTCCAAGGCGGTCAAATATATTCGGAATTTGAAACCGGGAGAAAATGGATGGAATAAAAGGTGCTACATTGGGAAGGAGTTGATTTACGCAGGAGAATATCATTTTGCATTTCTTCCCCCCAATCACAACATTGTTACAAGAAAATTTATTTCGATTGTTGAAAGTGGAATAATGAGACGGTGGGAGAAGGAGTTGGCTGGGATGGCGTATTCGCGAAGGGTTCAGGATCGGAATATGGTTGCCAGTCCGACGAAATTGAAGACAGAGGAGAATCATTTCAATCCCCTCAAGTTGGAGGGGAAGATTTCGAGTGTGTTTGTGCTGTGGATGGTATGCATCGTAACTTGTTTTGGATGGTTGGTTGTGGAGTGGGTTTTGTATGTTTGGATTTGATAGTATTTTCGTAGCAAGTGACAGCTTCTTGTATTTAATTACATGGCCGTATGATTAAGGACATTATTGTAATGGGCAAGACGCATACATGAAAATAAGATATTCTTTTATATAAATTCTTATTCAATTATGGCCAGAAGTTTTTGTTATTGAATGTTCGATATTTGTTAAAAGAACATAATAAAAATAAAATAAATAAGCATTAAATATTTTACTCCTCTTTCCATTTATTACGCTACCTTTTGATACATATGTTTCCCATTTCCATAGCTAAAAGGTCTTTGATGGCGAATGCCCTAAAACATCATTTATTCTTCACTAATGACTATGATGCCAACAATAAGTAAATTTGTAATGCCAGTAAAATAAAATGCTTGCCAGGACGTGTTCACATCTTAAATGCGGGCATCCTAAATATTTTGGCAAGCGTATTAGGAAGTGTAGAAATTGATTTCGAATGGTTACGATAAAACATATTTTCAAACTTTTCAAGTTAAATATGTGCTTTTGCATAATAATGTGTACAAATTTCTTAATTATACTTATCCTTTCTGTATTTCTTATGAGTGCAGCAGAGCACGCATTTCCATGTGACCCAGTGGTAGTCACAAATTTGTGTAGTCTCCGTAAGCCTCCAATTTCCCCTCCCAAGTTTATGAGCAACATTAGTACCTTATTGGTTAAGTGGCACTTTTCACTCGATCACATCAGCTCCAACTGGAACGGAAGCTCTTGCTCAACTCAAAATTTCGTTATGTTCTTCAATTCCATTCCATTCTCTAAGCCTGAAGTTCTGATCGTCTCCGGATTGGAGTTAAATGAACAAAGTTTACAGCTAATAAATCAGTATCCGGAAATGCGTGCTTTGCACAACGAGCCTCCATACGAAACTCCGCTTATCATACTTTGTCATCTGATTGCCAACTCAGTCAACGCGACAATAAATACAAGGGACATTTCCGCCAAAAAAGATGACCGCTATCCAGCAATTATTTTCGGGTTATTTGCCTTCACATACAAAACGGAGTCAGTATACTCGACGTGGCTGGACTATCGAAATCGAACGTCTGTAATTGGAGCTCCTGCTTACGTGCCAATTGATGAGAGCAGTGTCCACCTAAATTTTGGTTACTGCGACGTTCCTCGAAGTGTGAAGGAAGGTGCCTGGTCGTTCATGATGTTTCTTCATGTGTACGATCGCATCTCCACCATTTGCTTCCTTATTTCAATAACATTTATCTGTCTTCTTGGAGAAGGTCGTTGGAACAGTTGGCGTAGTTTATCTCTGATTCGTAACACTTACTTTGCCGTATTATCCGTTTTGCTTTCTCCGGGGCTGTGTGGAGCATCCAAGCGACTAAAGTATTCCGGATTGTTTGTCATCTGGATGTACAGTTGCCTTTTCCTAACAAATTTCTACTCAGGCTCCATAATTAGCTCGTTAATAATTCCTCTGAAGGCGGAAACCATGACTACGGTTAGGGACCTTGAGGAGAGGAATTATACATTGGTGTTTGCGGAAGGTCGTCAATATTCTTCGTTGAAAGGAATCGTTCTGGGGCACTTCATGCCAGAGCGGAGACAGTTTGCAAGCGAGAATATGAAAATAGTTAAAAATTTAGTTGAGAACCAGTATTTCGTTGCGAAGTCGGAAGATGGATTTGCCAAGATTCTCGCTACGAAAGGAAAGGTGGCAGTTTTGCAAGACTGGATATTTGCTACGTATTGGATTACTAAAGCGGTTAAATATATTCAGGGTTTGAAACCTAGGGAGAGTGGATGGAACAGAAGGTGCTACCTTGGGAAGGAGTTAGTCTACGCTGGTGAATTTTATTTGGCCTTTCTTCCTCCAAATCATGAAATTGTGAGGAGGAAATTTGGTAGGATTGTCGAGAGTGGAATTATGAGGCGGTGTGCGAAGGAGTTGATTGGTATTGCGTATTCGAGACGGGTCCAGGATCGTAGTAGAATTGTGAGTCCGACGAAATTTAAGACGGAACAAGGGAATTACTACGGCTCACTCAAGTTGGAGGGGAAGATGTTGAGTGTGTTCGTGTTGTGGATGGTGTGCGGAGTGCTCTGTGTTGGATGTTTAGTTGTAGAGTGGATTGTTTGCATTTCCAATATTTATGTAGCAATTCAAACCGTTTTAAGCTTTAGCAAACATTTTTGGTTTTGTTAAATTACATATATAAACGAGCTAAAAGGAGCTAATTGAGCTAATTTTTTTATCTTCGGAAATGGCTAAAAACAATTCTTATAGGGCTAATTGTAATTGTGGAAATATTAAATTTGAAAGATAATTTGGCTGCGCTGCATTAACCATTCGCAACATGTTCATTTTTCACATGTGTCATTTTCTGCAGTAATTTTTGTCGTAGTTTTATTCCAAAATCTTCAGAAATGTATTTTAAATGTGTATTTATTTTTATCGTAAGTTTGGAGACAAAAACGGTGGCGATCCATAAAAAATGGCGATCAAAACTTATTACCATGCCATCATCCAATTCATCGTTACATCATTGCATTGTAGCCATTCAATTCGGAATTTGAATGTTTTTTGTCTGCATACAAATGACTGACAAAAGCTTGTGCTGAACTAGTGGGAAGGGAAGCAACAAATATTTTTCGGGGAACAACAAGTTACCGTTTGGAAATACTATAGCTTTTTTATGAAGTTTCTAAAACATAGTACATATTTATTCTAGTATGTACAATCGAAGTTTAAATCAACCGAAAATGTTATAGAAAACATGACAACAAATGCATAAATGTGCTGGCCTTGAAGATCCAATTAAATGCTTTGGAACTTTAGTGTGTAACCGATGATTAGCAAAAACTACCATGAAATTATATCGCTTGTTGCGTCATTGCACGTAAATATCATGAATTTTTTTGGGGAAGCGGCACATGAACCCTAACATTCAATTATCACAGGATATTTTTTGCATGCAAAGATTACGAAATATGTTAGCATAAACCAATCAGATATATGCTTTCAAAGAGTTCATATCGTAATGGAAGAGAATAGAGTGAGCAGACCACACAGTTATAAAATAATTTTAATCGACATGTTGCTAGTTTTTTTAATTCTAATTCTATCAGTTTTACAGCTGACATTTTGTATTAATATCACACTTGGTTGTAGTAATGACCAGGATTAAATCCACAACGACATTCCTTATCACTTTTCACCTCTTTACAAGAATAGAGTTATTGTCAGCTCGAAACCTATACATTCCGGAATTAATTAGTGGAACCTGTAACAACCATAACTTAGAAAATAGGAATTATTATACCAGACAATATTTTGTAAAATGGCATTATGGAAAAATTCATACACAGGCTTGGCATTGGAATCAAACTTATTGCTCCAATCCCTTATCGGACTCTACACTGTCTCCTCCACCTCCAATACACCTTCCAAATTCTGACAAAAAGTTTCTAATTTTGAACTCAGTTTATGTCGGAGAACACACCTTAATGCTCACCTTGAAATATCCAGAGCTTCGCTCCCTCCACCACGAGCCTCCCTTCATTACACCACTGATACTACTTTCTCTTCTGATTGCAAAATCCATCAACGCCACTCTGGTTTCTAAGGATTCTCCTCAGGCTCAAGAAATCCGTCAATATCCCACAATACTTCCAGTTGTACGAGTATTCTCTTCGTATGAGATGTCTGTGTATTCCTCGTGGCTAGAGTACCGGAATATTGGAGAAGACGAAATCGGGCTCCCATCCTATATTCCCATCGACGAGGCAAACATGCCCTTTAATTTTGCATACTGCGATCTACCTCGAAGTGGGAAACATGGCGTTTGGGAGTTCCAAGTTTTTACAAAAGCATTCGACAATTTAACCTGGACTTGCTTGGGATTAGGGATTACTCTCGTAAGCATTCTTGTCAAAGGTCAATCATTTTGGAGAACAATTTTTGCCACGGTTGCGGTCCTTCTTTCTCCAGGACTGTGTGGGTCGTCCAGGCAACTAAAGTATTCTGGATTGTTCATTTTGTGGATGTACTGCAGCCTAATTTTGACGAATTATTATTCTGGCTCGATGACCAGTTTGCTGATCATTCCTCCCAACGAGGTTACCATGACGAAAGTGACTCAGGTCGAGGAAAGAAATTATACTTTGATTGTGGATAACGTTATTACTTTCACCTGGTTGAAGTATATGATTCAAGGTCATTTCACTCCAGAGCGAGAGCGATATGAAAGTGAAAGTTTGAGAGCGATTTGGAAGCTTGTTCAAAAGAAACATATTTTGCCCAATTATGAGGAGGACTATGGGAAAACGTTTGCAACAAGTGAACAATTGGCTGTTGTAGGACATTGGCCTGCAGCCATGTTCGCTGTTGGCGAGGCAAGGAAATATTTTAAGACGTTGAAAGCTTCTGGAAAGAGTGAGAGAACCAGGAAATGTTATATTGGGAAGGAACTCGTCTCCCCTGGAGATGTTTATTTTGCATTTCTTCCCCCGCATAATCAATTTGCTGTGAGAAACTTCAAGAGGGTTATGGAGGCTGGAATTGTGAGGATTTGGGGGAGGGAGTTGGCCGCTTTGGCTTACTCGAGACGAATTCAGGATCGCAATATGGTCATCAGCCCAACGAAATACAAGGCTGACGAGATGGTCTTTGAGTCCTTGAAGTTACAGGGGAAAATTTCGAGTGTGTTTCTGCTTTGGTTGTTGTGTGTCGCAATTAGCGCGCTATGCTTCGGTGGCGAGGTGTTGTACAGAAAATTTAGCACAAAGGGTAGTAATGTTGAATATTTGTAAGGTGCAGCTTGTAAATGGATCGTAGATAGTTTTATTTAAATAATTCATAAGAATAGTAAAAATCAATAAAACATGTACATCAACTGCACAAGATTATTAGGTTACACATGTGATTTCGTTTTTTGTAAGAGGAGCGGCTTGATTAAAATGCTGTAGCCCATAATCAGTTTAAAAGGTAAAATAAACTTTCGTGCGATATATAATAAAAGTTTATCGAAACGCAAACGGGGAACATATATGTCATCAGGTACAAAAGTATGATGCGTTAACAAAGCAACTCGTTATCTCATAGTGTCTTGCTAAAATTGCCGCATAATTATACAAATTTCAGTTGTGTAGAGAACCAGTTATTAGTTATATTTGAAGGAAAGTTTGCAAATTACACTTGATACGACGTCCAAGCCAACATCATTGAATTAGTTTTTATCAATAAAGAAGGTTTTATATTCAGTAGATTTCTAAACGAATAGATCGTTATAATGGTACATCATCACTTAGGTGGCGATAAATATTTGCTCCCAAAACAGTACATTTCATTTCAGAAAGTAGTACAAAGTAGTACAGCA
>JAQFZW010003781.1:0-11956 GCA_034687055.1 Heteromurus nitidus | reverse complement strand
TAATGTTGGGTAGAAACTAATTATTATTTCTATTTTGTTACTTGTTCCCTTTCAGGCATATCATGTTCAAAAATATTCTTGAGGGAAAAGACGCGCGAGATAAAACAAAATTGGCTGGCTGGCTCCTTCCTTTTTTGTTTCAAATTGACTAATTCGCAGAAGTGCAATCAACAAATGAGAGAGTTTGCTGAAAGGAGAGGTTTCATTACCGGAAATGAAATGTTCTCTTTGGCGAGTATTTTTTATGAAAACGTAGTAAGAGTGTCCCTTTCGTTTATGAAGACTGGGGAAAGGGGGAATTTACATCAATTGAGACTGAGAGCTAGAGAGAGAGAGAGAGAGAGAGAGAGAAGTGGAAAGGATGAAAGGTGAAATGTAAAATTGCAGCGACATATACAGCCCTCGGCACATTTCATATAGCGAAAGTGTAGCCAACTAAAACTTGCTTCCATGCGAGCACTGTGAGAGTAACAAGAAAGGACAGGGAAAGATAAGAATGTAATCACTTCATTAAAAAGAGATTCCTTTATGAATGCATAAGAGGATGGATGTTGATATTCCGAAAAAAAGGTGGAGCACTCAAATATTTCGGAGACTGCGTCATTTCCTCTTCCACACATCGTGTACGATGTAAGGTCCACGTCTACGCGAAACAAAAGCGAAATAAAGCTTTAGAAAATGAGTTTGAAATGGACAAGGTAGCGAGAGAGAGAAAAAAAAAGTTAAGAAGTTTCTCGTAAAATCTCGTCTCCACATATAATTTCGTACATAAGCCAGGTACGCTACTCGAGTAAACGAGGAGAATATATTGTTGTGCAAGACACACTCTCAACAACCAAAGAACAAGTAGCTATTAGCATTTTACGTTATACACACTCATCCACATCCATCCTCGTCGGTTTCTCTTTCGACATCCTCCTCCATCATTACGAGAGAGGACACATTGTTACTACTTGTGTAATATATGTGTGGCACAATAATAATAACTTTCATCCACAGCCCTTTTAACAACTGTGTTGAAAAGTTCAAAAAACAAGAATTGGGAAGAGAAGGTTAGGTTTTAAGTACAAGATGATGGTGGAGGACAAGTGACTCAACTACCCTTTTCCCCCGTATCTCTCTCCACTCCACACGAAAATAAAAACATACCTTCGAACTTTACTTCTAAAACTGTTCCTGCATGCGGGCAAAGGAAAAGGGAGAAAAGAGAAAAAAGGAATTTTGATGTGCCATCATCAACTTACTTCTCTCCATCTTGAAGACATTGCTTTGTAACAGAAGTAAAAAGAAGAGAGAGGCTGGAAGAAAGGCAAGGTACAAGGGGAAGGAAAAAACAAGTAAAAGACAAAAAAAGAAGTAAGTTTGGACTGAGTGCATGGATCAGTGACTGAGAGGGAAGGGAAGAAAGAGACCATCTTCGTACAAAATATACGAGCTCCCAAGACCAGAGGGTGTAAATTTTTAATGACTTCTTGTCTATGCGAAATACCCGAAGCAGTACAAGGAAGGGAAAAAAACTCACAAGACAACTTCTTCTTGAGGGCTGCTTTTTTGCGTACTTACTTGCTTTTTCATGTATACATATTACCATTGGCGCAGTTAACCCACGCATCGAAAGAGCAGTTTTCTCTGAGAAAAGAGCCCAACTATTTCTCTCTCTCTCTCTCTCCCAAAAGTCAAGGAGGCAGACTGGGAAGAAGAGGAACGACGACAAGGAAATAAAAGAAAATGAGAAAATATATGACTATATGACTGCATGGACACGAAGCTCACTTTCCTCCTTTACAATGTTTTTAGCCCTCTTGTTTGATGGAAAGAGTCAAGGGATCACAACCAAGGAGGAGACAACGAAGAAAAAGGGAAATGTACATGCATAAATGCAGACAGACGCTTGTGCACTCTCTCCGTATATGGAGAACCACGGAACTAATATACGTATCTACTTTCTCCACGTTTGCATCCACATCAAGGAAAAAAAAAGCTAGCTCACTTCATCTATCCCTTTTTATACTCTCTCTCTTGATAGTAGCGCTCTTTCGCTGTTACATCGCATTATCCCTATCAACATTCAACCGGCCGTATATCCAAGCTGATAGCAATTTCCTTTTCCTTCTTCGTCGTCTTTCTCCTCCTCAGCCTCATTCTGCTGGTGCTGGTGTGCAGAGGGTTTCTTCTTTTTTACATTCCCTAAGATTTCAAACGGTCTACCATCAATGTCTTCTTGCTTCGTCTGTGGGGATTTGAAATGGAGAGGATGACGATGACAAGAGCGAGAGAGAGAGAGAAGGAAAAAAACCTGGTTTGGTTTGCTACATGAACCTAGAATCTTTATAAGCTGGTTTGCATGTGACATGCTATCGCACTGTCAATGACACTCGCCACATGTGTGCAACCCTCCGCTTCAACATATGGTCAGTATAAATGCTCTTCTCAGACGCAGACTGAGAGTGTACAATATACTTTCCCAGACCAGCCAGGCACATATTATTTATAGGGTGGAAATCATTTGACGAGTCATTTTTCAATTTTTTTCCTTCTCCTTCTGAATCTTCCATGTGAAAAGTTATGAAAAATAACCATAAAACAGTCATGTAAACTATGTGCAACATTCACTATCAACCCTCTACGTACTACATCATTCTGTATAAACTAGGCAGTTTTCATGGTTGTTGGTGACCACCTTCACCGCAAAATTTATGTCAGATTGGTGTGCGTATCTAGCGTTTGAAAGAGTGCTTTTTATTGGTTATATATACCATATTTCTACTTTCCCCTTCCTTTTTTTTAAAAAAAACAGGCTACACACTTTTCCCTAATCCCCTGTTCTAGGGGATGCACATCAATTATTAGCAAGTAAGATATAGCTCAGCGGCGGAATGAAAATTTCACCGTAATTCTCTATGAATAATGATAATAATGAGCTAAGTGAAGACACACGGGAGGATATGAGTAGGTACGAGTTCCAGGAAAGAAAGAGTTAATTCCGATCATCAGAAAGAAATTTTAATTAAGAATGTCTGCCGTTCTTCCCCCTTTTATCCCATTTTCTCAGCGTAAAGCCACGAGAAACATGAATCAAACGAAATGCGAGAAAAGGCACAAGAGAGAGGATAAAGTCATGGACTAAAAGGGAAAAGTGGAGTCGACACAGGCCGACTTTTTTCCACTTCTTCTCAAGTTGAAATGATGATGATGATGAAGAAGTTGACGAGGCGCGCTGTGCCGTATAAAATTCATCCTTGTACCTTTTCCCCATAATTGTACACGAAAGTATAATAATTTTTTGGAGAGAAAGAGGATCCCGAAAGAAAGAGGAAAGTGGAGTTGAGTCTGTGTGTGTGTGTGTGTGGGTCGGGGAGGAGGAAAGTGTCTGCTGATTATGCAGTTGTGAGTTTATAACCAAAGATAAGTAGCCTTATGACTCTGTATCCTCTAGACTTAAGCTGTTAATACTACTACGTCTTATTCTTCTTCTTCTTCTCCAGCTACTCTCTCCTCCGCCAAACATTTCACACTAAGAAATATTGTACAACATAACACTCTTTGAGTCTTACATGAGACTTTGCATTCTTTCTATTTTCTCGTCTTCTTCTTTCCAGCTCTTGAGAAAGGGGAAGAGGAGGAAAGATGGAAAACCAAGGGATTGAGTTTTTTCCTCTTGAATTTTCATGGGAAAATATAAAAAAACGCAAAGCAAAGGAATGGCATTAAAGAGTGAAGAATGAGAAGACATGTTATAACTACAAGCAGTCATGTAGTAACTTGAGACTTGAAGGATAAAAAATACTTGTCTATATTCTCAAAGACATGTTGAAAAAAAGCCAGTATACTTTACCTACTTTACGGCCATGACAATATGATATTATGCTTGGAAGAAATGGGGTAAGTAGGCTGTGAAGTATAGGAGGAGGAGGAAGCAGAGAAGAGCATATTATCCAAATAATACGATGAGATCCAAGCGTATTGTAGTACACACTCTCATATCAATGTCCATTCTCATTTGATGTTAACCCTACACAGAATAATATATAACTCGACGCTGAGCACAAAGCAAGAAGAAGACGAAGAAGAAGAAGAGAGAGAAACCAACTTGAGATATGGTGAGTTGTATACACGATGAGAACCATAATACATACATTCCAAAGAAACAATACACACACAAAGAAGAGAAAAGTGGAGAGAGTTTTTGAGTGGAGAGAGACAAGGGAAGTCAAAGAGTAAAAAAGAAGATGAGGAGATTAGAAAATTTTTCTGAGACAAGGGAAAAGGGAAGAAGATAGCTCATTTTGGATGTAAGCATGATATGACAGAAAATAGCACGTTTTCCACACTACACCAACAACTGTTTAATGTGCTGCAAATGTTACGAAACCATTGGAAGTTTTTGGAAAGAGATGAGGAGCCCAGTGCTTTGCTGTTTTCCCGTGTGCGTGTATTGAGATGAAAACAAAAACGAAAGAAGAAGAAAGGGAGAGAAAAGCCATGGAGTGCGAAGGAAGAGAAACATTTTCATTTTATTCTCTCTCCCTCTCTCTCTCTCTACCAGAAGAGCCACCATCTTATCGCATTGCATCGCGTTGCGTCATGTGTGATGGATAAAAAAGGGAGAGAGAGGAAAGTCGTTTGCAGAAAGATATAAAAGGGGAAGAAGAAAAAGGATCAGAACAAGTATAAATATATTAAGTTGTGCAAACTGCTTCTAGCATCATCAGCTCACTTCTCTGATCTTATTGTGTCTCTCTAACTCTCTCTCTCTCTCTCGCTGGCTTCACGAAGAGAAATGAATTTCAATGCGATATAAATATAATGCTTATGCAATATTCCATCCGAAATTGTATAATTATATGCTTGCGTGTGCATCCTCCTCTCTCCTATTATATCATACATTGGTAAATAGAGTAGTCAAAAGAAGAAGATAAAAAAGTGGTGCAGGAGCCTCCGAGGAGACAAAAGAATATAGAGAAAATCCTTAAAGTGTGATATTTCGATAAACAAAAGATTATTTTACTTCATTAAAACAAAGTGGAGCAGTGTCGAGCCTAATTACTCGTGAAAAAGATCAGGCGACAATCTCATAATTATATGTGAACCTTTTGTGTGCGAGCACTTTTCCTTGCGACGCTGACATTAAACTTTTTTTCGCCCTCCTTAGTCTTTTCATCTTCATATTTTCCAGCAAGGAATATCGAAGCTGGAGAAAGAGAAAAAATATTAAGGAAAAGGGTTAAAGCGGAAGAAATGTGGAGAAGGGAAGAGAAGTTAGCTGAAGAAAATGAAAAGTGAGAAAATGAAGTTGGAGAAAGAGGAGGCGTGTGTGTGTATCAGACTTGTTTCAGCCGCAGACATGGTACAACATCAAGAAACAACTCCTCCACTCGTCCTCATCAATTTTCCCACTTGTCCAACAATCATGTTCCGTCAAACATTTATTTTTTTTGTAGGAGGTTTGTTTCTTCGGAACTACTTATTTAAACCTTATTTTTTTCCTTGCAAATGAAATGTCATCAGGCCATTTGAAAAATGTCTTCTATTGCGAAAGTGAAAATATCTATAACAAAGTTGCAATCTCAGCAGTATAATTCCACGCAGATTTTTTTACCTCTCTTTAGGCCTGGCAAACAAGTGTAATGTTACAGAGTCGGTAAGTTCAGCGCATTTTACGTATACAAATCTTCCACGAAAAAACAGATAAGAAAGATGTAAACAACGATCAAGCCGCTTTCACTTTCCGCATTATTTGCGCCTCTTCTTGCAAGTTATCGTATGGATCTGTCCACAAATGTATCTGAAGCCAATTCCAGTTTTTTCCTTCCTTTATCACTACATCGTCACTCTATTTTGTAACATTTTCTCCTTTTCTATTTCTCGTCTTGGCTTCCTCTAACTGCGCCACACTCTTACTCCGACACTTAAAATCCGACAAGGAAACGCGGGAGAAAGAGAGAGAGGAGATTGAGTACGAAGAATTGGGATGCGAGGAGGAAGTAAGTCGAAAATTCCATTTCACAATATATGCCGCTGACATTTTCTTGACAAAAATAGTATGAATTTATGACCTTAAGCTAAAGTAATGTTGCATGGGAGAGGGGGAAGTGTGGGGAAGAGTGAAGTCGTAAACACTATTGGAAAAGTGGGAGTGCGTAGGTACTCCAATTTTACATATTCATAATCAGAAGAGATTTGAAAAAATGGAGAAAAGTGCAAGCACTTCTTCTCCTTTCATACAATCAGATTATACATTTCAATTTTCTATTTTTCAGACAAACTTTCAATGCTCATTCTCTGGGTTTTCCCAACTGTGCACTTGCATGCATTTTACAAATTTTTGAAATGTCTTATATATTCAGACAATTACAAGATACACTTTCTAATACAGAAAAAGCATTATCTTCATCATATAATTCAAAATGATATTGTTGAAAGAGCTTCCTGTTGTGCTCCCATCTTCACAAGGTCTACATTATTAGCCAGTGTGCATTTCTTCTTTTGAGAAAATATGGAGAAGAATTATATGCTAAAATCCATTAGTCGGAGGAATGTTATCTATGACGCCTGTTGAGAGGCATTATAGACATTAAATACTTTTGTTCAAAGAACCTCACTCTCTCCTCCGTTGTTTGTCCTCTTTTTTATTATGTTTGCACTCACTCTGCTTCCGGAACTAAGTTTTAAGGTACTCACGAAAATTCTACTGACGATGAGTTTAAGTTGTAGTAACTGAATACAAGCTAGTACACACACATATACACTCATCTAAAAAAAACGCATTCGCTCACATCACAACTTTGTACATTTTACACGTATTCATAAAGCAAAAGTTGTAGCTTTTTTTGCGTACTTTTCATATAGGCAGAATATATTATCCGATTTCAATCGCATCTAGTCACGGAAGCATGCCACACATTTGGACAAATCCTCGTGACATCTCATTCCATCAACTTTTTTTTCTTCTCCCAGACTTTTCAACTCGCTTTCTAAAGCCCACTATTTTTTCCCTTTTCTCCTTTCATTTTTTTAGTTTTTTTAGTTGTTTGTTTGAAGTCCCATCCTCCTTTTTCCTGTTGCAACATTAATTCAAATGAGAGCTAACATGTGTGTAGAGTGGCGTTCGGGTTGCAACATTTTGCAAACAATTGAGTATACATTACTGCATAACAAGAACAACATTCGTGCTTTATATATTTCATATGGTGGGATGAATTTCATTTCAACATTACATGAATAGTGTATGGATAATTCAGATTACATCAAGACCATGTAGTAGGACACTTGAGCAAACCTTGTAAATATTCTAACAACGTACGTCGAAAGCATTCGTGTTCGGAGCAAGTCAGCACTTTTTTAAAGTGAATTTTCGTTTGGTAAATTCCTCAGTGGAGTACATAAAAGGAGAGAGATAGAGAGATAAAGTGGGTATGACAAAAAAAATGTGTTTTTAGAACTATAACTTTACAATACAATTTACGAAAAAGGATATTATTTTTTCGTATGTTGTTTTCTCGCCCAGAATTAGTTTTCCTGGGAAGACGAAGTTGTCAATGTAAATATGAGTAGATGTCGTAAGTTCTCATTTGGAAGGAGTTTATGCATCGCTGAGAACCACTTTTTTCAAGTAATTCTTCGTTGGTTGCGAAAATGCAGGCTTTTATATACGAGAATACGGTATTTACAAGTTAAGGTATACACATTTTTCCATGTTCTCGTGGGACTCAGCCTACTTGCTCATTCTGATGAATATATACTTACTTCCTCTCGCATCCAGTTCACATAAAAACGGAAGGGATATTCAAAAGTGAACGTGAAATCCACGGAATTATTTAAAACTTCATGAAAAAAATGAACAACTTGCATAATATCATGTGTATTGGTATCATGCGATACAGGTGGATATATATACATTTTATTTTTTCTGCCAAATAAGCTAGATTTTTTATCCTGTTGACGTCAGCAACATTTTTGATTCGTAAATGAGAAGACTATCGACGTCACATTGATATCGGAAGAAAACAAGATATGCCAGTCAAAATGTGTTCGTGTTTCGACAAGATAAGTCTATCCTCGTACAGAATGATGGGTTTTGTATACACCACACGCATATATATATATATACGGAGAGAGGTAGGTTGTACGCGAAAAAAATATGATGACGGTGATCACGTGCTTAGACACTATATAGCTTGATTGTTCCCAAGGACTGGAAACGGCTAACTTACTTAATGATACAAGTTTCGCATGCAATATATTGAATGCAATGCATTATGGTGCAAATGAAAAGGGAAAATTTGAAAGGAAGAGTCGATTGGTTGGAGGAGAAAGACGTGAGAATTGTTTTGGCGAATGAATTGAAGTCGAAAAAAGATGTGTGTGTCTGTCCGTATTACACAAGGCCACCTATAACAAAACTCTAAATGAGCTGCTCTCTCTCTCCCCCTGCCCTGTGTCCTATTCAAATTGCCAAGTATATTTATTGTCATTATTGTCTGGCTGGTCGTTCCCGTTCAGGGGACAGAAAGACAAATGAAACTAAAGTGACAGCCATATGCACTTTATTCGGTAAAATATGGAGCAGAAAGTCGGAAATTATGTTCGCATTACGTACTCTCGTGAAACGACGTGTATGTATATTTCCCTTAAACAAGTGGCTTCCCATTCTTCTCGATAATATACTCGCACAGTGAGACACAAGCCATATACGAACTTCTCTCTCTCTCTCTCTCTCTCCATCGGAATAAAAACATGCGGAAATTCCACACCGTAATAATATGCCTGAAGAGTTTGTCAGTAATAGCGAGCATGTGAGTGAGAGAAGCTCTTTTTGCATTCCTTTCCCTATGCTCTGCCTTTTCCCCGACGATGTTGCAATAAAAAGTAGGCGGTTTCCTATGGAAAAGCGAAAACTGGGATAATTTTATTCATAGAATACCATTCCTATCACCGCCATAATAACCGTAAGCATTTTGCGAAACAAATGTTACTTGTGTCTATAATTTAAGGAAAGTTATACAAAATGCATTTCTCAATTCGCAGCTTGGAAATCTACGGTCACATCATCATCATCATCATCACAAAGTCTACAAACTAGGTACACAATGTGTATATAAATTATATTTTAGATGGAAATTGTATGAAAGCATGGATGAGTCATAAAATGAAATTGAAATAGTGATGGTAGTGTTCCAAAACGTTCCATAAACAGGGGATTTGTTCCGTTCCACGTGTGAAACGTTCCAACTTTTTTAAGTACGTTTTGTTCCACGGCCGGTTGTTTCGTTTCTGTTCCGTTTCGGATATGAAACGTTCCAGGAACACTTGGAACATGTTCCAGACCATACTCTATGCAAGACATGGAATACAAAATCAATTAAATATACATTATTTTGTGATTTTGTCGTGTATATTTAATACTGTTGTCTTTTTGGAGAATATTATGCCCTTAGAATAATTTGAGAATAATTTCCAAACATTTTATACTTATTTGCTTATAACATTTTCAAACAAAAGCCACAAGAATATAAGTGAACATTTAACATGACCTTAAAATTATGTATCTGTTACATATCCTAAAACCTTAATCAATACGGAATTTTTTAACTCCTCCAAGCTATTGTCGTGGCGTAACCAATTTTTCAAGCACATGCATTCCTTTATAGATTCAGCAGAGAGACGATGCCGGCGTTGTCCAATTAAATCAGTCCCGGTAGAAAAGAATCTTTCTACTGGAACCCCTGTACCAGAAATCGAAAGGAAGTCCCGTGCCATTTTCGATAGGTTGGGATATTCTTGCTGGTGTATCTGTAACCACAAATTCAAGGGGGAAATAATTTTAGAAACTCATTTGCATCTCTGATTATATACTTTATTTTGCTAAAATGATTCATTACCTTCCACCAGCCAAGTACTCCATCTATTCCCGACTTTTCTTTGTCAACCATATCGTTGAGCACAACGGACTCCTGCAAATACTTCGTTAATTCGTCCGCTGTCGTATTTCGCTGGACACTTTGCATTTGGTTAAATATTTTGCTTTCTAAATCACTCATTTTACTTTGAGTGGAAGGTTCGTCTATGGGCTGCTTGTCATTTGTTGATTTGTAGGTTGAGTTCCACACACTTTTCAAAGTTTTTTTGCAGCTTGTTATCCAATCTCGATTCCATCCTACTGCTGAGTACCACTTATCCTTATATCGCGGGTCAAGAACTGAAAATTAAAAGAGTTTGCATTAGAAAGCAGCTCGAACATAAAATATTATTTCAAAAATTGTTTGTTGCATTGTAGTTAAAAATTACTCGTTGCTACGATATATGACAATCCATCCGCAGAAGGGTAATATGTTTTTAACTTGTTCCAACCAGCCTGGGCTGCTTTCTGTAACCATTCTGGGTGTTGCTGTACTGCTTGCTGGCGTCTTCGATAAGGTGTATTTGTGATATCTCCTGGGAGATAGGCTTCCAAATGCTCAAATAAGACTTCGTATACTGCAGTTGTGTTTGATAACGTTGGCACGGATTGCTTCGAAAGTAATAAAGTCGCGTCACGAAAGGGTCTAAGAAGTTTAACTAGTGTTGTTACAACATCCCATTCATTTTCAGTCAGTATTAAATGACGAAGTTTTTTGTATGCTTGCAAAGTTAGTTCCAAGGGCTGTCTTAACTCCAGTGCACGTTCAAGCATATTTAAGGTGGAGTTCCATCGCGTTGGAACGTCTCGTATAAGGTTCTTGGCATCAAGATTTGAGACTTCACATTGCTTGAATAACATTTCACGGCGTTGTGGGGAACCTCGAATGGCTACAACAGCTTTTCGTACCTTCTTTACCGGATTATTCCGTATCTCCACTTCAGGAAGCTGTTCAGAGTTACTTGCAAGACATTCACTGATTTCGAGCTCCATCAGATCTGCAGACTGATCAAACTCGCCATCAATTGTCGAAATTGTAGCTTGACATGCCAAGTTGATGATGTGCGCCATGCACCTAATGCGATAATTCTCAGATGTAAATGTCGATTTCTTTTGTTGCGCAATGCTGTCGAGCTCGGAAAACATGGTGCCCATATTGGATGCGTTGTCTGTGGTAACAGCCAACAACTTGCTCCACAGGCCAAAATCTTCAAAAACAGTTGAGAGTTCATTTGCCAAATTTTCGCCGGTATGGCTCCCTTCGAGTTGTGACAAATCAATGACCGCGTTCTGTAGTTGCCATGACTCATCTATCCAAGATATTGTAACTCCTTGGAATGCCTGTTGATTAGTGGATGTCCAGCAGTCCACAGTGACACTGACTTTGGCGTCAGTTTTGGATAAAATTGACTTGAAGGTCTCCTTCTCCAGTTTAAAAGTTGACGAAATCAGTTTTTTCATTGTATGTCTCTCGGGAAGGGTTGCCAATGGATTATGTTGAGAAACATATTTAATTAATTCATTGAACTCAATCTCGTCGACTAGGGAAAATGGTTGGTTAGTGCACACAATAAATTTCACTAATTTCCGTTCGAATTCTTCGCGTGAGAATATACTTGGTTGGACAGACTCAGTCCCCTTGTCAATCGTGGTGAAGTGGGAGGATATTTGACCAGTTTTCGATTGTTTCAATTTAGCTGGATGAGCTCTACTCATGTGGTTATTGAGGGCACCCGTCCCTCCGTGTTTTGGCTTGTGGTAGATGTTCCTAAAATAACAAACAGGATCAGTTTTACATTAGCATTTCATTTTCATTCATATATTTCCATTAGAATTTCATTTTAATTCATACATTTCCATTAACAGTAAAGCAATCATTAAATTTCTGAAATTGTAATTTAATTTAATAACTCACGGGCAGTATTTGCATTTCCAGTAATTTTTTTGAGGAATCCAAATGAAGTGATCGTAGATCTTTGATCGCCTCCTTGAAGATCCTGGACAACCTGGATGCTCATCTTCGATAGTTATTAGCTCAGCTGGTAATTCTCGTGGCCT
>JAQFZW010003780.1:0-11958 GCA_034687055.1 Heteromurus nitidus | reverse complement strand
CAAGTCAACCAAGTCGCCTCCTCCTCCGTCATCATCTCCAATATTGTGAGTCATTTTATTAGTGGAAATGAATGATGTGTGCATAATAATAATAATATTGTTTCCATTTAACAACCATCTAAACTTATTTACTTTAAAGTTATGATGGTTGAATTATCTTTATTTTGTTGTAGATTGCTCAGATGTTAGTAACCTACCGTACTAAAATATGCTGGAAATGGGGAAGTGGCACAAGTGAAGGAACTCTGACGCTGGAAATGGGGAAATGACGACACTGGTCATGGGACTCTGACGCTGGAAATGGGGAAATGACGACACTGGTCAAGGGACTCTGACGCTGGAATTGGGGAAGTGACACAAGTCAAGGGACTCTGACGCTGGAAATTGGGAAAGGACACAAGTCAAGGGAGTCTGATGCTGGAAATGGGAAATTGACACAAGTCAAGGGCGTTTGACGCTGGGAATGGTGGAAGTGAAACAGGACAAGGGATTTTGACGCTGGAAATGGGGGATTCACTGGTCAATGGAGTTTGACGCTGGGAATGGGAACTGACGACACTGGTCAAGGAAGTTTGACGCTGGGAATGGGAACTGACGACACTGGTCAAGGAAGTTTGACGCTGGGAATGGGGAAATGACACAAGTCAAGGGAGTTTGACGCTGGAAATGGGGAAGTGAAACAAATCAAGGGAGTTTTGCGCTGGAAATGGGGGATTCACTGGTCAAGGAAGTTTGACGCTGGGAATGGAGAAATGACACAAGTCAAGGGAGTTTGACGCTGTAAATGGGGAAGTGAAACAAATCAAGGGAGTTGGACGCTGGGAATGGTGGAAGTGAAACAAGTCAAGGGAATTTGACGCTGGGAATGGGGAAGTGACACAAATCAGGGGAGATTGACGACACAGGTCGAGTGGGATGAAAGTTGACGGGTATGATCGGAGTCTGCGTCGTATATGGTATATGTCACATACCATACCGACACCTTGGCATTCGCACGTATTTGATTTTGCCTATTCAAAGCCAGAGTAGCTGGCTGTACTGCTAGTAGTTATGATAATATGTTTCTTCACCGACGAATAGATACGTGTATACATGTTGACGAAACATGACAAATCTTAAATGTGGTTGAATTTAATAGCCGAGTTATGTGAATAACCAAAGTCTTTTGAATGACTATCTTCGTTCTGCCAGTCAATATGAATTGATACGCAATTGTATGATTTAAACTACAACGAATTCGGAATTCAATATAAAACATGGTATTTTCACAAACCTAAATTCCGCTTAAACTTAATTTCCCAAATGAACGGGATTGGGGGCTGATGTATGATAATGAAAATGATGCGTACTTACCGAAAATATACATATGAAAATGGTCATAATAATTAATAATCTATTTCACATGATATGGGTGGATCCAAGCTGCTTCACTAATAACCGAGTTTGTGTAATTAGCAATTGGGGTAATTTGAAACACGATAAAGGCAAAAGTGGATTACACCTGCCAGCGTCCTGATATCAGCAAGGCAAACACAAATATTTTTTATAACTCAACAAATAGAATTGATTATGTCAAATATCTCATTTGAGTATCCTTCATTCCAAAAAGGAGTCCTTTTTAAAATACTAGAGCCTAAAAGAGCACACCTTTAATTATGGGACACGTGAAAAAATCTCTCCCCATTTATCTAAAAGGCGAACGAAGCTGTAGTAAGATAGGTGGTTCGCTAATCAAAATTGCACTTAATGGAGACCTCCTTGAGAACCCCCCAGCACGGAAGGGACACATAATACACATACTGAACTGTGTCGTGGTCGCCTTCATTGCGCTTCTCAACGGGAAAGAAATTCCTTGCCGACAAGACCCATTTGACAAAAGTCAAAAAATTGTGTTGGTCGTCATATTCGTCACGTCTGCACAAATCTATTTCAAAATCAGAGTGGAACTGGGAAACATGCTTGGATTTCTGAATGGTTTGCGCTCCTGGGAGAAACAGTTTGCAATTTGTAAGGCAAAAATACCAAAATATAGCTTCAGAGTATGTATAAATAACTTACGAAATCCAATTTTAATTTATTTAATTTATACGAAGTTACACACAAGGAAGATATAAAGACAAAGCTGGCAACATTAATATTTACAAGTTGTGATGTGGTGATGAGAATAATTCCTGTAGGATGGGCTGTCGCCTTGGCATTCGCACCAAAAATGTCATCCAACACATTGGATACGTTGCATTTCAACCAAATTGATTTGATCGGAACTGCATTCTATGGCAGATTTGTGATAAACTTCACATTCAATTATTTCATTTGGGTCATCGCGTGTCAGAGTGGGATTCGATTGATCCTTAACGCTGTACTTGGCCCACTATGGTTGACACGAAATCAGGAAATTGTTCAGAAGTAAGTTTGTCATTCTGTGCTTTGAAATATGTTCAATATCGTGACTTGTAGTTGCATACTTATCGTGTCTGGCTCAAATTTTTTAGAAGAATTGAAGTACTGGCATCAACCGTCCGAGGTCGTTGTAATGAAGTTAACACTTTCGTGGAAGTGGTCCCAATTCGGGCTCTCAGTATATTGACAAACTACTACAACCTCGTGATGCAAGATGTGTTCTTGTTCATCCTTCCAGCTGGAGGGATAACTCAGATAGTCTGCACTGTCACTGTCATCAAATCATCCATCAAAAGCATATCCTTGCTGACAAAAATGTCCTTCGTTGGTTGCGACTTTGTGGCAGTTGCATTCACAATTATTGTCTTGGATTTCCTTGCTGATTTACATCATACTTCGCAAAGGTCAGCAAAAGCGATAACTCGAGTTGCGAGATTGTTCGGAAGCAAATACTTCAACAGGGTTGTCAGGTCGTGTCGTACCCTGAGAATCAATTTTGGGTCGGCAAACTTCGTTGAGAAGACAACGCCTTTGGTGATCCAGTCATTCTGCATTCAACGCATTATTGAATTGTGTATAGTTAGCAAGAAGGCAGGTGCAGCCCGTTAAATCTGTACTTGCGTGGAAGCCGGAAGCACCAGAAATTTTAGGTCGAATTTAAGAGCGATATTATTTTGTGTGTTTTTTATAACACGTTTGTGTGCATGATTTTGTATTTTTTGTCTACACGATATTTTTGCTCCATTTAATTAGCATTAATGCACACAAAAAATGCATTTTTTGGTGACAAAGATGTCAATGCAACTGAATTTGACGAAAGAAGACAAACATTTTATACAAAGTCAACGATGATTTATTCAATATTCCCATAAAAAATATATCCATTAATTAATGACCAATGCTTTTGCCATTTTCTTTGGTCCCCTCCGTGTTTTTAATAACGCTCTGTTCATTGATTTTGTCCCTTCAATTTCTAAACTTAATACTGATTTTTTGGCTATGACTGGATTTGTCTAGGATTTTTCTGTAAAATGGATTTGATGTTCACGCAATTTTAAATTGTGGTGGTATTAACCCGTGTAATGGTATGGAAAACAGGGCCAAGCTATGCTGGCATACACAGGGATTGTAAAAGTCAATGTGTACTGATACATTTTTACACGTTAAATAAATCAAGCAATCAATCAATCCATTTTGAAGAATGAGAATTGAAGACTTCCAACACAGACAATGAATGATTCTATAATGATATGACAAAACGCGCTTTGCTTTATGGATTTATAAACAAGATGCCGCAGACATTTCGATTTGCATTTTTGTCTATATTTTTACATTGCAATAATTATGCACGTTTGTCTCATTATTTTAATTTTTTGTCTTCTTGTGACAAAAAATCAACTTCTGAAGACAGGGGTGTTCGTTTTGGTGACAAAACGCATAGGGCCGAATTTAAAGGATCGGATCGGACCCAGTTCATATGAAACTTGAAGGGAGTATAATTAACTAAGAACAAGAAGTATGAGAATGATTTTTGAATAAAAAAGTTTTTAATATGTCAAGACAAATTCCTGTAACAGACATTTTATTAGAATGATAAAACTAGTAAAACTATAACAATTGTAATCCAAAGTAATAAAATAATATTAAATATAAAATAAATTGGAAATATTGTAATACGAGAATTTCTGGAATGCCTATTATTTGCAAGCTGGAATTATTGGGCATATATTAATACGCATTTTGGAATAACATACATTAAAATATTGTAATTAATTACAATTTAGGTTCTGAGTGACATCGCTTAATGTGACTTTTCAAACTACCCCTGACGGCATACGACTTTCCGCACTCCGAGTCTGCACATTTGAATGGCTTCTCCATCGTATGCCTCAAGCGGACGTGGTTCTCCAGTGTCGCTGAATGGCTGAAACATTTCTCACATAGTGGACACCAGGACAGCTTCTCCTTTGTGTGCGTTCGGATGTGGCTATTTAAGTTTGTCTTGGAGTGAGCTCGAAAAAGACAAAACACACATTGAAAATATTCGATGCTTCCAGCGTGTGTGCCAAGGTGATATCCTAAACTTCCCGAGTGACTGAAATTTTTCGGGCAATGTGGGTACTGGTATCGTCCGCTCGGCGTGTGGATGGTCTTGATGTGTCTCCTCAGAGAATTCTCCGATTTAAAACGAATTTTGCAAATGCAGCACTGAAAGGGCCTCTTGTCACTGTGAGTGAGCTGATGTCGGGATAACTTTCCCTTGCTCCAGAATATTGTGTTGCAAATGGAGCATGGATGTTGTTTGGCTGTTTGCAGGTGAACTTGGCGTGAGTGCGCTTTTAGATGATGAAGTTGAAAATATGCCTTTGGACATTGTTCACATTTAAATTCCTTTAGCCGATTTTGTTAATGTATTTTCATGTGTTGGTTGAGATCGCCCTTTACTGAAAAGAACTTCCCACATGTTTCACATTTGAAGTGTTTCTCCTTCGTGTGTGACAGCATATGTGCTCAAAGGAACTTTGGTACGGGAAACATTTCTCACATAAATCACAAGTAATCCGAGGTATGGAGAAGGAGGCGGAATGTATTGAGACCTTGTGATATCTCAGTCCATGCGAAGATTTGAAACTCTTGTCACAAATCGAGCAATTCAAGATTCTGGATAAATGTACTTTTTGTTGGTGTTTTCGAACATGGCGGGGTCCATAAAATGTCTTTGGACAAATGTCACACTTGAACCGCTTCTCTCTGGTTGTAGAGTGAATAACAATGTGAGATTTGAGGTTGCCCTTGGTGCTGAACGATGTATCACAAGTGGAGCAAGGATAAGGTTTCTCTCTTGTGTGATGTAAGAGATGGACAAACAAATTACTTTTGCTGCACAACTTGTTACAAAATACGCACATTTTGGAAGACATGACTCGTCCTATATTTTACATATATTTAAAACTTGAGAAACTTAGGCGATGTTTTTTCGTGATTCAAGTCCAACGAAGTTTAATCGAAAACATAGCAAAAATTTAAAGATTTTATCGTTTCTGGCAAGAACCTTAAGCAGCAAAACTGACGGTGTTTTTACGGCGAAATGGAATACGAAAGTGCATGGATTTTGTTGATGCATGCTGCTTTGAGTTGTGAGCGTATATAACATTCAGCTGGAATTGTGTATATGCCCATGCATAAAAGTCGGTCACTCGCACACGAAAATCCATTTCATTTCTTGTTAAAAAACCTTCTAAAATTAAACAAGTCTGACTGGCAGTGAGTCACTGTCATTTCCATTCTCCTCATTCAAAGCCGCTGTATATGTATGTGTTGGTTTAAAATACCAAATGCATTGGCAGAAGAGTATTGCTAACAAATATATTTTTGTGTTCTTTATGCCACATGCTTGGAGATGCCACTTGCTGATAAATATGTTTCTGACATAAAATCTTGGGTTTTTAAACTTGAGAAAGAATCCTACATCATAAAGCAGGTTCCATGCATGAGGGTATATATGTGGATGCTCGGCAAAAAGCCTTGGGTTTGGGCAGAGTTAAAGAGAAGCCCCTGGCTAATTGTCGCATTTGTGAGAAAGGCGCTTCTAAAACAGAACAGTTCAACAGTTCACATATCGCTCACTGTGCGATATTATTCTCCAGCGGCTGAATGGAAACATGGAGACTTGTGGAGAGGAAGATGATGATGGATGGATGGATCAAACTGGAAACCAGAGAGGAAGCCAGAAATGACATAAATAGTGCCTTAATCGGGGATAAATTGTCTTGTACAAACTTGTGATTATCAATAATGTTGCATGTTCACTGTTGTATGTTGTTCACATGTTGTATTTGCATTCACTCATCACTCATCGATCACTTCCCAAAACCCAAAACACATATTTCTAAACAAAGCCACAAAAAATGGACTGAACAAATGGATTGCAGTTTGTATGCACAGCAGCAAGCAAGTACTGCATTCTTGTATAGTGGCTGTATGCATGTTCCCCCTGCATGCAACTGGCAGCGTGTGGCGTGTGCTGCTGTCAAAAAAGCAAGGTAGATACAGCGTCAGCTGAGTAGAAGCAAACAAAAGACCAAAACAAACAGCAAAACCGGCTATCATTTCTCGACACCTTATTGTTTCTTTTTGAGATTTAAGATTAAGATTACGATTCAACCAATCAGTTTTTAGTTAATTAGATGATCAGGTTAACATCGAAATGTTCTATTCATCGTCAGTATTTGGTTAAAATCCAAAATATTATATAAAAATCATCTTGTTGAAAAAGTTTGTGGAGTGAGTGCCGTACAAAGCTCAGTCATTAGATTACGGCTATGGCGTTCGAAATGTTCCAAATTGACACGAAAGGCTCGTGCCTTCTCTGTCTCCAGGAATGTGACATCGTCTTCCGCCCTGGGGATCCTAGGCAAATGTCTTCCTCAACGGCGTTTAAAATGCTGCTGCGCTACCTCAAAGTGGAGATCACCAAGATTGGAGAATTCTCTGGATTTTTCCAACGACATCCAGAGGACGCTGATGGGGTCAGCTTCCTGATTTCATTGTGCTCCCGGTGTTCCAAAGTCGTGACTCACTTTCTCCAGTGGTTTCAAGAATTTGACAATATTCGGATTCAGCTGGACAAGTTTTGCGGGGAGCTGCATGATCTCATCGATGAAGGAGGGAAGGACCCTTTCAGACTTGTCGAGTTTCAGAGGAAAATGGGATTGTTTGGAGGAGGGGGAGAAGGGGATCAGATCAATGCGAGGATGACGGAAAGACTGAGGCTGGAGACACTCAATAAATGTACGCAAAAATTTTTTTTGTTGAACTAAAAATATTTATTGTGAGAATTTTCTATAAAATATGTTTTATTTTACTGTTGATTTATTATAATTAGGCGCTCAACGGCTTCGTACCTCTACTCCGAAAGTGGCCCTGAACCTGAAACCCATGGAGTTACCCAAGCACACCGTTCCACTTGCTCGAGTAACAGTAAAGCAGAGAGGTCCCTATAAAAAGAAGGTCCCGGTTTCCTCACAACCGAAACGGATAAAGCAACGAATCCCACCGCCCAACACGCCGCAACTTCCAGGAGTAAGGAAGAGAGGTCCACGAGGTCCATACAAAAAGAAGTCCGGTCTACAAATTTTGCCCCCACCTCCTCTTCCTCCCCCTTTCCCCCACACTTCTCAACGTAGGCAACACAACCAAGAAGACCTCTCGTCTAGAGATAGAGTCAGTTGTAACCTTTGTGGGAAAGTGTTGTGCAATCGACAAAGCCTCGCAAACCATCATCGCCAAGTCCACCTCAAAACTGGAGAGTCTTTCAAGTGTCCCCATTGTGGAATGCTCTTCACTCAGCAGTCTAACTTGAACACTCACCTCGTCTCTAAACACACTTTGGCCACATATTCTGACCGGATTCCTTTCGGAACTTCGAATCATCAGCTGACTACCGCTATTGACAGCCTTATGGCCACAATGAAGAAACTTCAAAAAAAGAAATATCCCTTTGGATGTCCTTGTTGCATGAAGGGGTTCTCTGACAGGTGCGGAGTTAGGGTTCACGTGATCAAAGCTCATTTTGATAAGGTTTTGCTGAATATCCATGTTGGGAATGAAGACTGGTCAACAGCACCTCCACCACCACCACCACCACAAAATATTAGGCGAAATCATCAATCAAAAGTTCCTGAAGAAATTGTCATCAAACCTGAAATCATCATGGAAATGGATGGGGACGGAGAAGACGAATTTTGGAATATGGTTGAATCGGATGCAAACGCAAGTATGGCTGGAGGAGTTGCTGACATTATTTCCCCACAGCAGAGGCGTCCTCGAGGCATGCCTAAACTTGAAAAGATATCATCATCGCCGCCTGTACGAAAATCAGCTACAGTAAACATCGGCTTGTCTTCTGGTGGTCCTCGTCGGGGTCGTCGTCCAGTTCCAGAATCTAAACGTTCCAGAAACCGCGGTGGTGGAAGTTTCCAATGTAGTGTTTGTAGCAAGACGTTTATTCGACGCGACAGCCTCGTCTTCCACTTCAAGTTGCAGCATTTGGATGGAAAGGAACAGCGAAACGAATGTTCCATCTGTGGGAAGACGTTTGCTCAAGTGGGCAGTCTCAATTATCACATGGTGGGTTCACACGCACTACAACATTTTGCTGGCAAGTTGCCTCCTGGAACGAGCGAAGCCGATTTGAAAGCTGCTGTTGGGGAGATGCTTGCTATTCGACGGAGACTTGACGGGGATGCGAGGTATCCAGCGGGATGTCCCTTTTGTCCGAAGGAATATCCAGATGGATACGGGATGAAGCTTCATGTAATGGTGTCCCACTTTGAACAATTTCACGCGTGTGTGGTCCAGGTCAAGGCTGGCGCTGGAAATCCAGTTCAAAGGAATGGTTTGGATGTGCAGCAGGACTTTATGGACAACGAAAATGAAAATCATTTTGATGAAGAAGGGGATGAGGAAGAGATGCCAATCATTGTGGCAAGTACCTCGTCAGCTTATCAAAGCACATGGAATGAACATGAAGAAGGGGAAGCCCCAATCGTTGCTGATGGAAATTTCGAGACTGATGAGGAGGATTGGGCGGTTCCGGTTTTGCCAGTGGTTGAAATGCAAGAACCTATTGAAGAGGAACCTACTCAATTTCTAGATCCTTTAGATCTATAGTGTTAGCTATTTTGTTTGTATTAATTTTTTGACAGAATTTAATTTTAAGGTTCATTTTCATTCATCAAGAAAAATGTTTTGAAGGTATTATATGTGTGGACCCAACTTTTTACTAGATTTCTATGCATAATGCAGATGGGAGAAATGACATGTTCATGTGTTGCCTGATGGATCTCACATTTATTAATAGAATGTAATATTAATTATTAATTATTACTTAATACATCAAGCCAAGCTCTCATTGTCTCATTGACTTCATTTTTAATTTGAAGCTTAATTTATTGTCATATTTACATAATGTGTAGATTCATATATACATACTTACATGCACATACATTCCTCCTGACGTGAAAACAAAGCTCTCATATAAATCTACATGCAAATGCCATGCATGCGCAAGTATTACAAAAAAAACACACACAAAACACATGTTGCTGTCTGCTGTCTGCTGTTGGCATTTGCTGACATTTCTTGCAAAATATTTCCGAATAAACTTAAATTAAATTAAAATAATTTTTGTTTCTACGAAAATGGCGACTAACGGCGTATTCGCAATTAACACACGCGGCACCTGCCTTTTCTGTCAAAAAGTTGTGTGTAGCCCAGATAATCCTTTATTGTTGATCCAGTCAAGTGCCTTGAAAATGCTCCTTCGTTACTTACAGGTTGACGTGACGAAGGTGGACTACCTCCCCTCCTCCTTTCGACCAGTCCTCTCCATGTTCAATGGAGAGGACTATTTTCAGCTTATCTTTGCAATATGTGTTCCACAATTACGACTGAGTTTCTTGAGCTGTTCCAGCAACTGGAGAGGACTCGCTTGGAGTTGGATGCTCGGGCTGGGCTTCTCTCCCAGTCAGTTCATGAAGGGAATAAGGACGTGGATCGGGTGCGAGAGTACAAACGGAGGATGAGGACGACCACTTCCAGTGACACGGTCGTCACTGAAACGATTGTGGAAATGTTGAGAAAGGAAACAATTCAAAAATGTAAATAAAATTAAAGATCTAAATAAAACAATAATTTTTGTTTGATTTTCAACAATTGTAAATTGTGGGTTTTATTTTTTTAATATATTTGAAATTCACCAGGTGCTCTCCGAATGAAGTCATCATTTCCAATAGTTTCCCTTGAACGACTGGAGGCAACAGATGTGGCCAACACGAGAACATTCCGCTCTCATTCACAACCACAACCATCCTCCACAAATGTTTCAAATAGCTCAACTGAAAGTGAAAGTAATCGCCCCCAAGATTCTTCTGAATCCGCGTCCTCCAGGTCCAGTGGATCGCTGTCAGACGATTCTTCAGAACCCACCATCTACATTAAACCTGACCATCCCCCTACTTTGAACCCCGCATCTTCGCCCGTTGCTGGAAGTTCATCCCAAACAACCCAATCACAACAATTAATTGAATTAATGCTAGCATTCAATGGAGAGGATGAGGCATTACCCTCGGATCTGGAACCCGAAGTGGGAACTTGCAAATGCCACCTTTGTGGTGAAACCCTGTCATCTCCTCAGGTTCGAGAAAACCACCGGTTGCAACTCCAATTCCTTTCCAAAATGCCGAGGGAGGACGTCGATGAAGAAACAACTCGCGAGTGTGAACATTGCGGAAAACAAGACAGTAATTCGACTAAACTCCGATTTCATCTGATAACCATGCATCCAACGAAAATGTTTCCGGGTCTCCTTCCCCCTCACATTTCAGAGGAAGCGCTGAACACCGCTCTGGACTATTTTCTCTTCATTGCGAATGTATTTAGTAAAAATAACTTAGGACAATATTTTCATTGGGGATGTCCTCTTTGCCCAGTGGTCTTTGAAGGAAGAACGGATTTGAAAACCCATGTTTTACGTTGCCATTTCACCAGCGTTTCCGAATTATTGAAGAAACACCAATCGAAGTCGGAAATGGCTTCTTCATCTTCTCGAGCTAATAAACGACGGCTACAAAGTGAAAGTCCTCCACTGACGGTCAAGTGCCAATATTGCGAAAACTGGTTTCCATCAAAGTATAACCGTCATGTGCACGTTGCCCGGTTACACTCGTTCCAGTGGACACTGACAAAGCTGCCCTCTCCAATTTCTTCAAATATGTTCGAAACATGCATAGATTCTGCTGCGCTCAAGATTGGAATGCACTTCAAAGACCAAGAGACCACTAATTACGCCTCCTGCTATACGACTGGCTGCTCCCGCTGTTTCTTAGATTTGGGAAGCCGATGTAAGTTAAAGGGACATATTATTCAAATTCACTTGGATATTTTGAAGGAGGAGATCGAAAATGAGAGGCGTATATGCGAAATCAGTGCTCGTCAGGCTCAAGTGGAAGCTGCATCTTCGGCAGTTATAAATGTTGGCCCTCGTAAGTTTGCAGGTTGTGGTATGCGAATTGGATCAGCACGCATGCAACTTAATATCCGCAAGCCAAAACGTCGACGACAACGCAAGTTCAAACGATGATCTCGTTCTGTGAATGAATATACTCACTCATGGTGTCAATATCTGCAGAAATGGGCGAAATTTGGTTCACGACGCGACTGATACATGGTGAGACACTGAACATTTATCTCATTTATCTGAAGCCATTGTTTCATATCCATTGAGTGTTCATATATTCTTATAAACCATTTTAAGACAGAGACTTGTAATATGTATATTATGTATTGTTATATTTGTTATGTCAGAGCATCCCACATCTTGATTCTTATAAAGGAGGATGTTTGTATGTATGTCGGGCGATGCATTCGAACGGGTTTGAAGTTATTGACCTGAAACCTTCGCTACTATGTCCAGAAGAACCAGAAGAAGACAGTGCCGTATGTCCCGACCCCCCTCCCCAACTCTAACGGTCATTTTGTAACCGTCACTATTTTTCC
>JAQFZW010003779.1:0-11965 GCA_034687055.1 Heteromurus nitidus | reverse complement strand
CTTGTTTGAAAAAGTTGACTACTTTCTTCACAGTCCACCTTGAAGATCCATCTCTTGTATATTATGCAGCCTCTTTTCATGAAAGATATGAAATGCATCTCTGAAAGAAGAATCTGATCCAAGCATATATTCACATAACATATTCTAGTTAGATTCTTACTGATGGGAAGACACTTTGACTCAGCATATCGAGTAAGATTTTTTTGTTTGTTACCAAGCGTGTTGCATTACGTTATTACACTATCTGTCTGGTCCGATGTCTAGAACTTCTTATCAAAATCTCTCTCCTGAATAGCTGAACCAATGACTGTACAAATAGAAAATATATGGGCTATTCGCTCTATTAACACGCACCTGTTTTTAAAATCGCTCACATCAACATCTCTCCTCTTCAAGCCACTTGCTTACAAAAAAACGATACTTGTTTGTGGAGATGCACTTTTGTATGTAAGTATGCACACCATTTTCTAACCGACATACATATTAGGAAAGTAATATAAAAAGAGAGAGATTAGTCCAGAGACAGCTTTTCTCTATCAAGAGTTCTTCTTCTCTAATATCTCATGAAACGATTGTATTTATTATGACCTGTTTTTACGATCTGAAGGAAAAAAGAGGAGCGAGAGAAAAGTATTTGAAACTCGACAATAACATAGATTATCCATTTCGTATTTCAAAGCTCCCAATAATTTCAAAAAAAAAAATCCAGCTGCAGTTGCAGTTCGCTTCTTCCTTAAACGCTATTATCATGAAGGATGGTTTATTCTTTCACCGTGGGACTGGAATCACTGGAACTGGAACGAGAAAAGATTTTTTCTCTCCTTCACTTGAAGATGGATGTTTTGGGTTAATGCTACCTCATCATTTCAGCTTTGTAAATGAAATGAGGATGACGAACCTGTTGCATTTTCAGAAAAAAGGGTGTTTTTGTTTCACAAAAATGAAATCCAGCAACGATCTTTAGTTCAAAATTCTTGTAAAAAATCCATGTGATTGCACTCTGCATTGAGAATGAATCTCAATGAATATTACACAACCCTGAGCCAGTTCATGGAACCGTGGAGTTCCATTAAAATTTATTTGTATGCATGTGAAGGAAAAATTGCAGCTAATATTAACTTGATACATGATTCATGTACCTGAGGATAATTATCCCTTATTTTTGTACCCAAACAACAACAACTCTCTTCAAAAACAATAGGCTCCAGTCCAGTGGAAGACGGTAGAGAGAGGGTGTACTATAGAAGCAAGTTGCAATTGCATCCCGACTCCAGAGCAGTCATTATTGTTATTAGTCCTGCCTCATTAAACCTGCTGCACTAATCAGTATAATTGTCTTGTATCAAAAAATATGATTAGTATAAATCATGTTTGAACAAAAATTCATTGTTTTCTCAGTCGTCTTCGGGGAAAAGTTGATTGAACCAATGAAAACAAGGGAAATGCACTCGATGCATATGGCGTGATTTTGCGCAGTGTAATTTTCAAATTGACACGTCCAGTTTCCAGTTTGGAATAAACCCATCCAAAAAGTTGTTCATTTATAGGTGGAACTAAAAAACACATTTGCACCTTAGCTCAGGAAGACAAACTCTTTTCTGTGAGCAACATTTCAAATACAGCAACGAATTCAAAATATTAAAAGCTATTGCTTCGAATGAAATTTTAAAACAAGGACGGTTGTGAGACGCTATGAAGGTTTCTGTTAAGACGACATACAAAACTCTCTTCTGCACAAAAAAACGAACTGCCATGTATGCAGCTGCATATATATGCATGTCCGTAGCGGTGCTGCGCGGTTGAGAAACAATTCTTTCTCTCTGATACGGTTTTTTGCTGGTGATCATTTTAATGGTTATGATATGGTACTCTTTTGATTCGTATTGTTGCTTGCATATGGTTGTGTAGACGGTTCTTGTTGGTTTGGACTTTCCTTGAACTACACACCCGCTAATGGCACTATATCTCGACAATGGCAGACTATTTCAACGGAAGAGAGGTGTATACCGTCCACCTTTGTATTTCATGCGGTAATGTATGGTTCATGGGCCCATTATCAAACATGTGCAACATGCTCGGGTTCAGGGTCACAGGAATCGTCCAGCCAAAATCTCACAGTTTGCAATGTGTCTGTCTGCGTCCGACCGTATATTCGATATATCATTGTAAATAAACTTTGTAGGCATATATGTATACATGTTGTCGAAAACAGTTAATAATCTTGTTACTTTTTATTACTCATCACATATGAAACCCCTCAGTTTGCAACGTGCCGTTCCCTGGATGGTTCCGAGAAATTTCCAATTACTGAGATTCACAGAATGGACTGGTTATAGAGTCTGAACCCCTGAAAGAGCCTAACTAAGATATGATTTCCAATTTCACTCAGCCATGACATATTTTATGATGAGGAGCATTTGCACACGGAACATTTCCGGAAAGATGTGTTGCGAACTTGAAAGTTTTTGTCCACAAGCGTATTGCATGTGCAACTCATCATCTAATAATTTCGTACCTGCAAGGGACACTTTCATGGGTACTCTAAGGTGAAATTTATTTCCTTGAAAAGTCCATTGGTTTTTTTTGCCTTATCAACAACCCAAGCCCAGCATAATTCTTCCAAACTCGAAACAACTCTTCCCTCATTTCCCCTCTTCTACTTTTCCAAGAATTTTCGAGGGAAGGAAAAAGCTCGTGGTCTCCCATAAACTATTTGAGCATATATTTTTCTTGTTAGCAATGTCTGCCTTGACTGGGAGAGTGCTGTGTTAATCTTCCATTACTTAGATTAGATGCTCAACCACAAACACCGACTCACGTCTCATCATGGCCGTCTTCTGAGACCACATCTGAAAAAATTATACACTGTAGCTTTTCATTGCGTTATGATCGCTGTCTACTTCCAACCCCCGAACTCGTCTGTAAGTAGAAAAAGGTATTTTGAAGAAGGGTCCATATGACACCAGGAAGAAGGTGAAGTACCCTTGACACATCTACAAAGTCCTGTTTACTCCTATATCTCTCACAATCTTAGGGTTTTCCTTGTGACCTTGCACTTGAACTGTCCCAAGTACACGCACTAAAGTATGAAACACGGTGAGCTGGCTTGGCTTGCATATAAGCGGTCATAGTACAAAAGTCAATATATTCAATCCACCTTTCACGTTTCTATATATTTCATGATGAGAGTAAAAAAAATTTACCAGCTCAGCGTGAGGCATGACAAGATTATTTACCAGCAGCGTGGTACATTCATAGACAAAAAGGTACTATGATCATAACGTTATGTCTGCAAGTGCAACTACAACGCAATATACACCGATGAAGGGTTCCTCATCATCTTCCGACGGATGCATCACCGTGCTTAATTTATACTATGAACTTATGTACATACGCATAACTTTTGGTATTATATACAGAAAATAATAATTTTTTGTTTGGAAAATTGTTCCTCATATCCTATAAACATACACATTTTTTCGCATAGACATTGCACAATTTCTCACAAGAGCCATATTTATTATAACAGCACTGACAACGAAACAATGCATTCATTGTGAAACTTTTTTTCCTGCGTTTTCCTACAAACGATAGGTCTCTCTCTCTCTCTCTGCACCAACCTTATATGCTCGTGTACACATTCATGCATATAGGGAAGATGATGCGCAGCTAATCGTAATTACTGTTGGTTTCAAAAAATCAAAAGCACCCACCACTTCCACCACACACCACCACCGACCGAACCATTTCTCTGATGCCTTCGTCGCTTTTAATACCAAGAAGTAACATAAGTTAAGTTTAGTGGGTGTACATATATGAAGCGGAGGATATTTTTTTACTTTTGTAAACAGTAAAGTCAACAGTGGGAAAAAAATGTTCTCCTCGAGCTTCATACCTATCTTCCATATATTCTCACGAGGTAGCAAGAAGGAACGACTCTTGAAAGGAAGAAACCATCAAACGTTTAGTTTAGTAATATCATTGTTGGTGTTGTGTGAAATGAACAGGTCATCCACTTCTGTAATTTTGATTGCATCTCTCTAGGTTACTCCTCCACTTCATGAAAAATAAACCTTTATATGCGTAGGCACATTACGGCCGAAAAACGTTAAATCCGAGTCTTTCGTGCCTTTTAACACGAAAGTGCAATGAGTCAATACTAATTTCACCTTTGCAACACACCAGAAAAGGCTGAATTCATTAGAAGAGCATATATACATCCAGGCTAGTATAATCGTTTTTTTTCGCGATGCTTTTACCTTTTTATGTTGTGTCGTTAATGAATAGATGATGAATGATAAAAGCGTCGGAATTTGCTCGTGAACCGAACCCAACATATTGTTTCGACGTAAAAATGAGCATTTTTTGTTTGGTACGGTGTGAGTTGACCCACACGTAACACTAGATTGCAAAAAGATATATAATATTGTGCACACAAATCGAGCCAATGTTGTAGTCCCCACATTTTTCAGTCTTGGCAAGCCTTCACTTCCCGTAAATTCATTTTATGTTCTTTGAATGAATTCCATTTTCTCCCATTCTCTGGGAAATGACAAAATATCACCTTAGGCTTGAACAACTCCACACTGACAAATGTGTGTATTCGCGAACCTTTCTCAGAGTGAACCGGCTGTTCATATCGCTGATTATTTCATTTTTCTTCAAGTTTTTTTTGAAGTAAAAGAAACCCTGTGCCAAAACCATATAAAGCATGAGATTAGGATTGAAAAATTTGTGTTTTATGCAAGCACCTATCACGCATTCGCATATCCCTCCAAGCCAATGCTCACAATTAGTTTTACGAAACTGCGCATGCGTCCGTCCGTCGGTATGCGCCCATGATCCATACAGTTTGCACACAAACGTGTGTGGTGTAAATGTAATAATACAAGAAAAAAATATATCTACTGACCATCGTCAACTATTTCATAAGCCAAAGGAATTTCCCCCGTATCTTTTCTTAATTAAATTCCAGTTTGAAGTCAGAAGAACCAAACGTGGGTTCAATATGCACCTCCAGTGGAAAGAAAATCGTCTCTTCTCTTTCGCTTCAAATATGGTGAACAGGTGCCAAATTAGATTTGCTACAAGAAGAAGAAGAAGAAATATTCATGCCTTCTACGATCCCAATTCATTCTTCCTTGTCGAACAATGTTAAGTTACTTTAGAAGAAACCAGTGTGTGGTTGGTGGCGGTAGTAATGATTGTGATTTTTTCTCAATACCTACTGCACACTTTTTTAATACCACAACACAATACATTGTACTACTCACATATTACTTGAGCGAGAAAATGAATGAAGAGTTTTAGACAATCTATATGCAAAGTGACCTGACGTGAAAAAACTGAATGAGACTGTGTTGGCTGAGCTGCGGATATTATTATTACTATATGTTGATGAAATTAACCTTTCATTCTTCGCATATCATCACGGTTCATTTGTGAAGAATGGATTGTTCTTCTCCTTCTTCCCAAGCGTCTATTGCACCTATTCATATACTCCTCATCCTCGTTTGCTAATTCACAGGATACTTTTTTTGTGCACTACAATCAAAGAGTCTTAATACAAAAGCACTTGTGACTTCCCTAATCCAACAGGCATAATAACCTCAGGAGTGGAAGTGGATTCAACCCAAGCAAAAAATAAGAGACTTACGACAAGGAACGGTAGACAGCAGAGGGATGCTCAGAGAATATTGCCATATGTTATGAATTACCGAATATTAATTCAGAAAAAAAGGACAGCTCAAGTGCTGTTTAAACTTGGACCGTACATTCATTTGTAAAAGCCTAAGGAAATCGAATCAGGTTCTAGAAGTATATAAAATGCCCACTATTGGCTGCCTTCAGGGTTAGCAAAAAAAATTTCTTTCTTTCCAAGCCATTCAGTCGGGGAAGAAGACAACGCAACGGAGTTTAAACCTCGAAGCGACGTAATTTGTCTTGAGTGTAATGATATCTTAAACCATTATTCTGCACCGACTCAAGCACATATTCGGCTAATATATATCCTCCGCACAAAAATATATCTTACTGTATGTGGGCTTTTAGCCATAACTGCAAAAAAATAAAAGATGGGTATGAAATGAAAATTTCACAACTTCCTTCCGTCCACACACAGAGGGTTACGAAGGAGAGAAAAAACAGTAACACTCTTTGTAAATCACTTATTACCAGCAATCAAAATACATTAGCATATTCGAATAAAAAAGTGCATGACATGAGTTAGAGTTTTGTAAAGCAAAATACTCCATATTATATACATTATTTTTCCGTGAGTGCAGATAAAAAAATACAGTACTTTTTTATATGGGCTTTGATTACATCCGGCCTCCGAAAAGTCAAAGTGCTTGCTCGTGTAATAAACGGCATGTGAGCATCAAAACATTTTTTAGCAAGGTTCTCACATATATTCTCATAATTTATGATTTGTATTACGGAGCACTACTGCTAAAAATGAATGCAAGTGAATGGAATGTCTAACAAGTTGAAGTAAGTATGCAGTGCACATATTCTGCTTGGGTAGGCACGCATGCGTTTCATGTGATGGACCTGTACACATCACGAGTTCATTTTCCTATCTTTTCTGGATAAAAATACTCTGAGTGAATGTACCTCTAAAATGTGTATTTTTCAGAAAATGATTAAGATTACTAACTTCCTTTCCTGTCTGATTGGCTTCTTCATTCCACAGATATGAAAAAGTGGAATTTTGGTGTGTTAAAAAAATTTGACCGTGGACTACGAAGAAGTTGTAAAATATAAATTTTTAAATTCTTGTCAAAAATACAATCTTGAATTCTTGCGTTGTATGCAACAAATAAGCAATAATACCTGTTTGTTGCGTTTGAGAGAAAAATTATAACATAATAAACGTAATCGATAGCACACATTACCCACAAAAGTGCAAAATCTTCCTTTTGTATGAGAATACCTACGCTGAATTTACAACTAACAACTGGTTCACTTTTGCAGACTAGCACGCAACAGTAATTGATGCTGTAGGGCGAATTTTAAGCGTACGATCTTATGCTGCTCGTATTTTAAGAAGAAGCAAATATCGCACAACCACTCTGGAGTACAAATGAGGTACATGCACACAAATACCAACCAAGTTCTTTGATCCTAATCCGTTTACGTGCTTTATGGATAGGGATAAGGTTATGTTGCGGTACGAAGCATGTGTGCATGCATCAATTGACAAGATTTAACAAGCAACCCTCACGAACGCTGACAATTTTACTACAAAATCTCCAAATTGCGTTACAAATTTGTCAGATGTCATGTAATAAAGTATTACAGGAGAAAACAGTGAAGTCCTTTATTATACCATTGGAGGCGAGAGAAGACTAAAGTAAAAAAAAATATTGCAAAACAATCAGTAATAAGACATATACATAAGGAAAAACAGACAGACGAAATCCTTTGGAACGGGCACGGTTTCAAAATATCTTACTCGTAAAAATCTTAAGGAAAAGATGGCGAAGTGAAGAAATAAATGTATTTGGTACGTGAACGAAAATCATAAACGAAACGGTTATAGAGAGAGAGAGGGATACATCATATGTGTAATATAATATGAACCTTTTTGTCGTAAAATTTGACACGAGAAACACTCGAATGTGTGAATACAAGAAAGTGCAATAAAATCAGAGAGAAATGACTTTTTTGCAGAATGACTTTCCACAAGCCCGTGCTTTTTCCAATCCCACCTAAGCACGATACATTTCGCAGTTATAACTACAGATCCGTGTGCTCACTTTTGCACCCCAGGGTCCTAAGGCGTCTTCACACAAAAATTCTCATTTGAGTGGAGAGTGCTTTTTCTCTTGTCGCACATTACAAATTACAAATATAATATAATGTAAAAGTACAGTCACGAAAAGAACGAACCCTTGTGATTTTTGAAACTCGATCTTATACTTATTTGTTACTCGTCCCAAAGTTACGTCGAAATTCATTAACATTTGTTCAAATGTTTTCGTATTCGTGTGCTTGCTCTTGGTGATGGAGCATAGGTGTATCAGTTCAGAGTTCCTGCTCATGATCTTTCCGGATATGGGTGTTTTCTGATTGCTTACCTTGCAAAAATCCTTTTTACCCTACTTGCCACAACTGGGGTTTATGAGGCATATTTCAAGCTATTTTCTTGCTGCTTATATGAATTTTATATGGATCAAAGATTCACAGTGCGAAACAGAGGTTACCTCTCTCTCTCTCTATCTTTCGCTCTCCCCAAAACTCAGCTCATGAGTACACACAATTTTCTTACGGCTTACATTTTGTGCTTTATTCCTGTCATACATCAAAACTCTCATCTTTTGTAAAGATCATAAATCGTAAACGTGCCTTTCTTCTGACCAAGGAATTTTTTTAGGCCAACTTATACTGAACTTCAAAAGAATGCAGGGGAGGAAGCAGGATATGCAAATCATCGCAGATAGGAAAGTTTTTGCGTGGATAAAAATCGTTGAGCATGAAACCAAGAGCATATTTTTCCTAAAGATCGTAGTGAACGCAGTTTGCCCTACTTTCAGTAACAAACAAGGCAAACACAAAACATATTATGTGCCTATGCCCATTCAGTAGGTAAGGATTTAACTTGAAATGTCAAAGATCAATCACAAATCTATCGACATCCCGACCGATTAGGATAAAACTGTGATCGTCATCATGATATCGAGAAACTCCTTTGCACTTCCTTGACTATGATAGTGCATCGTAATCATTCATTCATTCATTCAATCATGAGCTTTGTCAAATTCAAGTAAGTGGGAGCCCTGAGATGTGAACAAAACGTTGCAATTTATCCTTTGCATTACGATATATGGGAGCATTTAGCAGGAAACAGTTTATAATCTTTACAAGTGACATAAATCTGGTATAGGTATTAGTAGAAATGCTTATGATGTCTAAATATGTTGGACCAGCTTTCTCACTTTTTTGTTGCACTTATTGTTAATGCAATGGTACGCATATATACTAAAAGCTTTAAGTATGACTTGTTTTAAAGCACCCTCAAAGTCATGCTGAATATGTTGACCACCGAAGGAAAAGGAAATTTTTTAAAAGTGTTCACAAGGAACACGAATTCATAAGCGTTTTTCGAAAGCCAGAGATTTTCTCTCGAGTAGTCAAAAATTAAGTTAGGCATGAGGGATGCTATATGAGCATTAATAGTGCATTAAGCAATTAGTTCAGAAGGTATAACGCAAGCAAGAAAAGGCATGAACACATAAAACGCACAAATCACTTGCATTTTAGACATAAAAATTACTTACTTGTCTGTCTCTGTTTTTAGTGAGTAATCCAACAAGCCTCATGCAAATAAACAGAAGAAAACTTGCATCGTTGAAACAAGTTCCGTTCCACATATAACACGAGCTCTCCTTAAAAGGTCACCATCCGTAATGCACACAAAATATAAAGGTAAAATATATATATTTCGCCAATATTTGTGTTTTTTGAAAGAGGATCGGGGTAAAAAAATCACTCAACAAAAATTGCATTCACTAAACGATCTTACAACTTGTCTGATAGTCTACGTACGTAACAATTAGATATTCAGATGCAGTTTTCTCAGTTTTACGTGAACAGGCTAGCCTCGTTCAGTCAGAAATACATAATTCCCAGTGTTTGATTGATTTATTCAGCTCTGAGTGACATATATAGCATTACACATGCAATCGAGAAAAATGTTCTTTTAGCAAAAAAAACTCGAAAGATTTTAAAAAACCTTCACATTGATTCAGCAGAATTTTTTTGCATAATGCATGTACGCACTATAGTCATGTCTTTCTTCAGAGGAAAATATATTCATTGAAAAAGATAACAATTTTGCTGGGTTCAGAGCATATGCACACTTTTCGTAAAAACGGGTTAATATCACACAGTTTTAACAGTCGTTATTATAATGTGTTGACTGACTTCGTTGGGGTCGACGCATAATAATTTTCCGTGTGTAGCTGCCGGCTTCGAAATGTTGCACCACAAGAAAATCCAGACTGCAAATAATTGCAATTTGGCGATGTCTTCGAAGGGATGGTAGTAAACTATGCATGTATTTATGCAAACATTTTCTGTTCTCGTTGATAATAGAGCTGCAAAAAAGCAGTTTCTTGCATTTTCTTTCTCGAGAGAGTATCAGATGGAATGTGTGTTAAACGGTTGTAAAATATAGTCCATTTCCATATTCCTTCATCAGAGAGAGAGATGAAACTAAACCCTCGAATTTGTCTAGATCATATCAATATGAGGGTCTTGCTGTAGACATGCACACACTTTAAAGGTTCGTGGAAATTCGTAAGGATAACATCGAACAAAGTCCCAAAAATGGTTGTGTTGCGGCCAAAAAATCTTCTCAGTTATACGTTTACGTTGGGTAGAAAACGACGAGTCAACATCAAACAAGTCAACAAAATCTTTATTGCAGATCAGGTGGACGATCCCATCGTATAAAAATGTCCTCTTATCGGAGCCCACTTAAAAATCCAACAATTGTATATGCAGATGCAGAATACAATACACGGTTTCTAAAATCTCTAATCATGTACTAACATCCAACATCCGTATTCACTTCTTCGCTTAGTCACTGGGCGCAGAGAAGAAGAGGTCACATTCAGGAACATTATTTATTTGCTCCTCCAATCTGAAATGGTTTGGCTTATTTGTTCGAAAGGGTTAAAACGACAATTTCTCAGTAATATCAATAAACTTCGCGACGACAAAGACTCTTATAAAATATCGTCAGCACTAACGTTTTTTATACAAAACTTCATCAATTTGTCCTAAAAACGCAAACTCAGAAAAACCTCGGAAGAATAACTTTCGTCTATCAAAACACGTCTACGTGCACCACTGACTTACTTTGTTTTCCATTTTCCTTCTCTGAACAAAAAAAAACGCGCATCCTTTTGTTCAAAGTAGTCAGCCGAGATAGGTGTGCGATATGACAACGACTGTGACAAGTTGGAATTGTCTCCGACCACAGAACGAAAGCTATAATAACGTTTTTTTGCGACGAAATGTCAACAAATCTTAATTCACTCACGATTTTACTTTACTCGGCCAACAGCTTTTAAAAGAGGCTTTTCTCACTTGGTTATTTGAGTCACGTTAAAAAAGCGCATATATCTGTAATTCGTAACTTGCATTCCTGCAAGATTTCGTCAAAGAAATCGTAGGAACTCGCGTCACTCACTTTTCGGGGGTGGTTTCCCTTTTTACAGAAAAAAATTGTGCACACGAGACACTTTTAACAAGGCGAAAAAGTGTAAAGACATCCAATTCAGCTCAAAACTCAGAATTGGAGCTTCGCTGAAGCACAAAATTGAGGATGAAGATCTTCTAAATGAGTTTTTGTAAAATATGATTTTTTTGTGAAAAGAATTTCTCACTTTTCACAACGGAGGAACGGTGATGGCTTGGCTTGGCTTGTGTTCCTGGTGATCCTATGTTCACTCTGAGGCGAACGACTGGTTCATTCAGAGACAGACAAACGTGCACGCACTGACGCAAGGGTTGTCAGTGACGAACTAAACTGAGAAGAGCTCAGCTCGTAGTCTCGATCGCACTCGTAACTCGCTCAGGTGAGGTGTGTGTGCATCATAATGCGAGGTTTGGTTTGTATGCAAACATTGCTTAGGAAAACATATGCCGTAGTAGTAGACGCTCACTCACCAGCACGCACAGTTAAACACGCGTACAATGAATACATACACTCATGCCTATAAGTACAAGTTAAGGTGCTTGGGTACATGAGATATGAGCAGCAGACATTCGTAAGTGTCTATTCAATATTTAATGTGGCTACGTAGCTCTCAAACATCACTTCCCTTCCCTTCCTAACTGCATAATATATCCTTAGAGCACACAATTGTCAAATTGACCCTTAAAGTGTTGGAGGTACTTTGGGGAAATTGTAGAATCATATAAGATACAAGAAAGGAATTCCTTGAAATTATAG